>PISX010017307.1:0-43473 GCA_004024625.1 Mellivora capensis | reverse complement strand
TTTACCTGCTGATCTGGTGGGGCAATTTCTTTGGAGCATTCAATGACAAAGTCAGTCATGCCTCAGCCCCTTGGCCTTTCTCCTCACAGGGCTATTCCAGAAGCTATAGAGGATACTTTTTTGTCTTAGGTCCGCTACTGTTCTCTGGTTAACTCTGGTTTAAGAATGCTCCTATAATCCCATTAGGATCACCTCTACTCCCTCTGTTCTTTATCACAAATCACTGTTAGATGGAAAATGAGAAATCCTATCACTTTGGTTAACTGGGTCAGTAAGACTACAGCATTCCTATGTTCTTGCCCTGAAAGCATAATTAAAATCTTGACTAATTAGTATTAAAGTAACCTTAATTAACTAACCTAACTTACCACTAATCAAGGGAATGGTTCTTCTGAGGGATGGTGGATCATTTTCCAGTCAGTATACAATATAACGTAATATATATATATATAGCCCTAGGGATGCACTCATTTAAAAAAATAAAATAAAACTCTTCATTATTAGCACTGTAAGTTGGAGGTTACTTGCTTACTTGCTTATTTATACTCTGCCTCTTCCCGCAAAGAACTGGGCTCAGAGGACATTAGCTTGCATTTGTACTGCAGAGCTCTTGCCATAATTATGAGACAAGAAGGTACTTAGCATGCTCCTTACTTGCTCTGGGTTATTAGGAAGCCCATGATAATTATTTTAGCCGAATAATGCAGAGGCTGCTATACCTGATTTCCACATTACAGATACTTACTAGTTATCTATGTGACTTAGCACATGTCATTTCACTACCCTGGACCTCAGCCTCCCTGCCTGTAAAATGAGGCCAATATATTAAGACCCCTGCCAACTCGAACATAGTCTGTTCCATGCAAGTAAAGTTTCTTTTGATCCCTAAGTCCTCTGTCTTACAAACCAAATAGATGTGATGTCTGTTCTGCAACACACAGTCATTTGTGTGTGTGTATGACTACTCCCAATCATGGCCCCTCTTGGAAGTTTTCATCATACAGTCTCCAAAACTGCTCAGTGAGAAGGCAAATAACAAACTGCCTCTATCAAGTGATTTCAGGAACACAGGAGAGCATCTGCCAAAGTACCTACTTTAATCAGCTCTAATGTCTGAAGTTCTACACTTCATTTCTATAGTATAAGGCTCCATGTATCTGTCTATCATCTGGCATTGACATGAATGAGTTTCCAAAACCATTTCCTTAACCCAGACTTGGGGAGTGCGGGGGGCACAAAGAAACAAACAAACAAAAACACATTATGATGTTGGTTTGGAGATAACAGTGATAGGAACCAGAGTAAGAACAGAGGAACCAGCATCATCAACTTCTTAATATTTCTTAAGTGGGCACCATAGATTTGCCCCAGGCTAGCCCTGCTTTTTCCATGATAAGAATCTGTATCTATTGTTGATACTCAGGAACTTATAGTGGAAAAAGTAGCAATAAGCACTAGATCTAATATATTAAGGAGGCTATGAAACCTCTTGTCCTAAATAGGCTTAAGAATAAGTTAGCTTTCTTTTAGCCTGGGATTATTTAAAAGAAATCTGCAAAAAGCCCGGGGGTAGAGATGCCTATAGGCATCCCTGCCAGCACAGTGTTACTCTTCCTTGACTGCTGAAAGCATCAGCAGCTGATTCATCATCTGACAGCCACAAATAATACCTAAGAACAGATCCATCCTGTCTGTGAAAATAGATTCCACAAATTCTTCAAACTGTTTCATTATGTATCAGTCTTTGTCACCTGTTTATAGTAAATAAATGAATAAATGAAAAAGTAAGTGAATAAATGAATGACCAGGTAAATTAAAGTGGTTTCTTCCTTTCCACCTGAATAATTATATCTGTTTCACTCATCTGTGTAATAATTATGAAAAATAGCCAAGAAAAACCTTTTTTTTTCAGGCACCACTGTCTAAATGATTATCAAATTTTAATGTCCCTGAGTATCACTCAGAAACTTACCAAATATGCAGATTCTTAGTTCCTCACAACTAGAAATTCTGAGTCAATAGCCTGATCTACTGATCAGGCATGAGCATAGGAATATAAATAGTAACTCACATACACACACACAATCACACTTCAAGTTTGTTTTTGATATGAGTGGTCCACAGCACACTTGGAGGAGAACTGCTACATACAGGCAGCAGATCCTCTGGTCTGTCACTCTGATATCAGAATCTTCAAAAATTGTGACTTGCAACCATCCCACCTTTGGGACCAGGGTCAAATGGAACCAAGCAACACCCAAATAAGAAAATTCCAAAGACTTGCCAAAGTGGAAATGGGCATTACAATTTCTAACTTTAAGACTTACTATATAGATACAGTAACAAGAAAGCATGGCATTTTCACAAAGATAGGTTACTAGATCAATGGAAAAGAATGGAGTAAAGAAATAGATCCATACACGTATGAGCAACGTATTTTCAACAACAGTGAAATGAACTCATTGATGAACATCTTTTCAACAAATGGTGCTTAAATGATTGGATATCTTTATATAAAAAATGTACTTCTGTCTACCATGTTAAAAAAACTCGAGATGGATAATAAACTTAAGTGTTAACTGAAAGCTATAGAAACTTTAGAAAAAATGATAGAAGAAAATCTTTGTGATTTTGTGTTAAGCAAAGAATTCTTAGATGCAATACCAAAACCACAATCCAAAAAGTGAAAGTTGGTACAGTAGACTTTACCAAAATTAAGATATTCTCTTCTTCAAAAAACATTTTAAGAAAGTGAAAAGATGAACTGCAGATCAAAAGATAATACTTCCAAATCACAAACAAACGATATTTTCAAACTACTAATCTGATAAGGAATTTGTATCCACAATATATAAATAACTTTAAAAACTGAATAATTTTTTTTAAATGTTCAAATGGACGAAAGATTTAAATAGATAGTTTACCAGCAAATATAAATGGATAGCAAATAAGCCCATGAAAAGATGCTCAGCATCATTAGTCATTAAGAAATACATATTAGGGTACCTGGGTGGCTCAGTGGGTTAAGCCACTGCCTTTGGCTCAGGTCATGATCTCAGGGTCCTGGGATCGAGTCCCGCATCAGGCTCTCTGCTCAGCAGGGAGCCTGCTTCTCTCTCTCTCTCTCTCTCTGCCTGCCTCTCTGCCTACTTGTGATTTCTCTCTGTCAAATAAATTTTTAAAAATCTAAAAAAAAAAGAAATACATATTAATCACAAAGAAACCACAGTATACCTACTGGAATGGTTACTGAAAAAATCAAATATTCTTGAGGTTATGGAGAAACTGGAATACTACTCCACAATAAAAGGAATGAAGTGTTACTACATGCAACATAGATAAGTCATAACATAATTACACTGACAAAAAAATGGACCAAAAAAAGTACAGATTGTAAAATTCCATTTATATAAATTCTAGAAAATGAAATTCAATCTATAGTGACAGAAAGTAGATTAGTAATTTCTTGAGAAATAAGGAAGGGAATGATGGGAGGGAGGAAGGATTAAAGAGGGGTGGTAAACGATACTAAGGAGTTGATGGATATGTTCATTATCTTTTTTGTGACCTCATTTCATAGGTCTGTGATATATATGTCAAAGCTCATCAAATTATACACTTAATGTGCAAATTACTGCACACCAATTATATCTTAGTAAGACTTTAAAAAGTGAAAGGTAAATATTTAGAAAGATAAGGAAAAGGAGTAATTAAGGAAATAGTAATCTTCAAAAAATTCAAAAATAATGCAAGAAAGAAAATATAATCACTGTACACTGCAGATCTTCCTCAACCTGTGGTGGAGTTGCATCCTGATAAACCCATCATAAGTCGAAAATATTATGAGTTGAAAATGCATCTAATACACCCAACTTACCAAACATCATAGCTTAGTCTAGTCTACCTTAACTGTGCTCAGAGAACACTTAACATTAGCCTAGAGTTGGACAAAATCATTTGACATGAAGCCTATTTTATGATACAGTGTTGAAGATCTCATGTGATTCATTGAATACTGTACTAAAAATGAAAAACAGAATATTTGTATAGGTACAGATAGTTGTCAGTTATCAGTTGTGTACCTTTACATGGTCACATGGCTGACCAGGAGTTCTGGCACACAGCTGCTGAGCATCCTAAGAGAGCACTGTACTGCATATTGCCAGCTGAAGAAATCAAAATTCAAAGTACAGCTTCTACTGAATGTGTACTGCTTTCGCATCATCATAGAGTTGAAAAATCATAAGTAGAATGATTTTAAGTTGGGCACAATCTGTATTTGACTGACCAGTGAATAATTTTCCTAGAGTTATGGATATGAAAACATGGAATATTTATTTTACCCAAATTATGATATAACTTTATCCAGAAGAAAAAGGAAATACAAGGTGAGTGGCAGGGTGGAGGAACATGTAAGAGTGTTGATTGTCTTGATCTGCTATAATAAGAAGTCAGGAGGTAATGGATAAAGTTATTACATCAAGAAATGTGGGATATGCAGATTATACAGAGATATGGAGATAAATATCAGAAAAAAAGTGACTAGGAAAAAAAGAAAAAAAACAACTAGAAGAGTAAAAAAAATTTACTTCTTAGGAGTAGTACTGGGGGATAGGAAGAGGTAAAACAGAAGACTGCTGGTTTTATACACACATCTATAACTTATGGTGCCATTTTACCATTTGACTTAAACAATTGTTGGCAGGCAATGTTCCATGAATATTTTCATATTTCTGCACAGCCTAGACTTTAGTTGAATGGCAAATATGCCTTGAAAGCTAGAGAAAGTAAATTGCTCTGGATAAGATTTAGAGATTTATCTCCCTTAGAGCCATTTGCTTATATTCTAAGAGTGATAAAACCCAGAGACAACTTTCCCCTGTCATCCAAAGATATTTGCTTACAATAAAGGATATTCTTCTCCTCTCCTCTGAGAGGATTTGTTTACATTAAGCATATGGTTCTGTCTCTCTGTCAGGAGAGGAAAAGTAGATACACATTTGCCCAATATAATTTTCAAGTCTCCTAATTTGGGAGTTCCTTTCCTATGGTTCAAAACTTCTATACATGTCAGTATGCCAGTAAACATCTGGACTTCACTGACTTGCCTTATGGTACATTGGAGCATGGATAACCAAGTTAATTACGGATGATATCCTTTGTGAATGAATATATATCCCTGGACCAGAGAGCACACACATAGAGAAACATGGGTATACATATGCATACATATAAGTCAAACTATGGTAGGCCACTTCTTATAAACTAAATTCTTAGCTTGCAAGTAGAATAACATATTACAGTTGTTCTTTCACAGTTTGGGGACTTAATAATGTGAATGTATTATTTCTATAGAGTCATTAGGGAAATTTAAATTTAAATAAAATGACAAAAATTTTAAAAATAAAAAGTCAGACAGTATAGTTGCTAATAACAATGTGTGAGAAGTAAGAACTCTCATTTCCCTTATTTTCTTCTGGTTAGAGTAAATAATCTTTCTTAATATTTTTAAAATCAAAGTGAGAGATTGAGCACAAGCAGGGGAGTGGCAGGCAGAGGGAGAACCAGGCTCCCTGCTGAGCAAGGAGCCCAATATGGGACTTGATCCCAGGACCTTAGGATCATGATCTGAGCCTAAGGCAGCCGCTTAACTGGCTGAGCCACCCAGGTGTCCTGGAATAAGCATTCTTATAATTATCTTGTAAAAGTTATAAAATAAAAAATGTGCATACCTTATGTATTAATTTTTCTACTGTCATGTAATAAGTTCCCACCAATTTACCACCACCTTACAACAGAAATGTACGATCTCCTGTTTCTATGGAGCAGAAGTGTGGGTATGATTACCTGGGCCTCTGCTCAAGGTCTCACTGGTTGAAATCAAGGCTGCAGTTCAGGATCCTCTTCCAGGATCACTGGTTGTTGAAAGCAGCAAACTACTTGTTGTTGTATTACAGAAGCCCCATTTTCTGGCTGATTGTTGGCCAAGAACTACAATCAGTTTCTGGGGGCTGCCTGCAAGCCCTTTCTACATGACCTCATCCATAAGCACTTCATCACATGGGCATTTTTTCTTCAAGGCCAGAAGGAATATCTTCACACTTCATATCTCTTTTCAAGGAGGGCCTAGTCCCTTTTAAGGACTCACCTGATGACGTTAGGTCCACCCAAGATAGTCCACTTTTTATTAACTCAAATTCAACTGAATTTAGCTACATTTGAAAAATTATTTCATCTTTGTCATATGATGTATCCTAATTATGGGAATGAAATATATCCTATTTATAGTGTTGTCTATACCCAAGGAAGAGGATTATACAGGCTGTGCACCCTAGGGGACAAGGAACTTGGAAGTCATCTTAGGATTCTGTCTACCACATTACCCAGCATACCCCAAAACAGGTGCAAGTACAAGGTTGCTCATCACAGTATTGTTGGTAACATGAGAAGTTATTGTCTATCACCCAAATGTCCAGAATAGACAATGTATAGATAAATTGAGGAATGCTATTAAATTGTATAAAAGTTCAGCAATAAAAAATGAATAGGTAGGTAATAAAATACTTGCATCTTAGCCTGTACGTTCTTTTTTTCACTGAATATGATGGTGAGTAGAAAAATAAAGTTAGATCTGTAAGTTTTAAAATACACACATTAGGGACGCCTGGGTGGCTCAGTTGGTTAAGCGGCTGCCTTCAGCTCAGGTCATGATCCCAGCATCCTGGGATTGAGTCCCACATCGAGCTCCTTGCTCGGCAGAGAGCCTGCTTCACCCTCTGCCTCTGCCTGCCACTCTGTCTGCCTGTGCTCACTCTCTCTCTCCTTCTCTCTCTGACAAATAAATAAATTTTAAAAAAAAAGAAAAAAAATAAAATAAAATACACACATTATATCTCATTTATAGATACACATCAGGCTTTATTATTCCTCTATTTCTAATACTGTGATATCAGAGACCTTCCCGACTCTGGAGACACTGCCCCACCCAGGGTTAGGCAATTCCTAAGGATAGTAAGTGACTATGAGCTGCCTTTCATTGCAAACCAACCAATTCTGAACCCAAATCTGAATTTTCCTCTTTAATGGGCTCTCACACCCAGGGCCACTATTCCCCTGCTCTAATCAGCCCAGGGCCAGGTACAAGAGAGCTAAGGACTATCCCTATACTTTTAAGCCTGGTGAAAGTATTCGAAGTAGCCAATCTTAAACCTGTTTACCCTGCCTTTCCCATTTCTTTACATGGAAGTCAAAATAAAGGCGTTTGTCCACGTTTTCCCCTCATTCCCTCTGACTCCTGACCAACACAGGTGCTTCCCTATGTGGCCCTGTATGTGGCCCTGTGTGGTGTGATGTGCCTCTTCCTCTTGGGAACTGTGACCAACTGTCTTCTCAGTGACATTGTTTCCTAATCTGTTGGCTTCACCACACCTGAGTAATAAAACTTACCTTTTAAAATTTTTTTATGGATATATGTGTATGTTGAAGTATTTTTTTTTACAATCTTGGTAGTATATACACTAAATCCATCAAATGATTTTTTGACTCTGGGAATTGAGGAAGAGAATGAGATTGGGGAGTTGGGATAACAGAGGTTCATAACTTCACAAGAAGAGCACACTTTCATAAACTAAGAGACTTGAAGCAAATAAAGCAAAATGTTTAAAATTATCCCTCCTATGTGGTTTATTATAAGATTTTAAATTTTTTTTAGAGCTTTGGAAAATAAAAATTACTTCTAAAAAATTAATATTACATATAACATTCAAAAGATGTTAAAATTACACTAAATAAGGAAGAAAGGTAGTAGTCAGAAAGCTTGTACACAAATTGGGATGAAATGTATAAAACAAGACAAAAAATTCAGAGAAGGGACACATGAACAGTTGTCTTTAGGTAAGTAATGGTGTGCCAGACACTTCAACTTATTTATTCATGGCTTGTTCAGCATCCCTTCTCAGCAGAGTTAAGATACCGGCTATTTATCACCACGGTAATATACATACCAACAACAGAAAACACAAACCTCAATGGCTTAGCGATAAACACTTATTGCTTACAAGTTGTGTTGGTCTGAATTGGGCTTAGCAAGACTTACTAACGTGTCTATGGCTAACTGTAGGTCAATTAAATGCTGACGGTGACTGTTCTCTTACGTGTCTGTACCATCTCAGCTCTGTTGCTCATGGCTGTTCTCCAGCAAGCTAGCCCACCCTTATTCTTAGGAGAGGATAGAGGAACAAGAGAGAGGAAGAGGAAGCACACGAGGCCTCTTTTAAGACCATCTAGGCTGAGACCTGGCACACTCAACCCCCACATTATATTTGCCAAAGCAAGTATAGACTCAGCCTTTTTGATGGAAGGAGTAAAAAAAAAAAATAAAAAAAAAAAATGAAGTCCACTACTATGATCAGTCTACCATGGTTAAGTAAGAATTATCCTATGTATAGTTTCTCCAGTTGACTTCAATCACTATGAGAATTTAGGAGTTGCTAGACAGTGGGGATTAGCTCTGGTGAGGCTTTTTGTGTTGTTTTATTTTTTAAATGTGTCCTTATGTGTTCCTGCTTGAGATAATACCTTAATATGTCAATATCTTCCCCAGCTGGCCTATACCTTCCCAGAGTATTGTAACCTAAAACAACATAGGGCTCGGGTTTTTCAGAAATAGTCTGAAAAAAAAAAAAAGGCTGACATCTTTGATTATCTGCCAAAGAAAGAACAGAATTATATGCAAAAGAGATTAAAGTTTGTGAAAAGCCACCTTCAGACCATGATGACCATTATTTCTTGCCAGAATGCCTGTAAAGCCTTTTCAAAGAAACTGCTTATAAGAGCATTTTCTCCCCCCATATGTCCTATCCCTATGTGTAGACAGATGATTGACTCTCCACCGTCACGGAAGGACAAACCGAAGAACTGTGGAAAAAGATGGTGTGAAAACCTGCATATGACCATATTCCTCTCTTGGGAAGTCACAATGTACATTAGTTTTAGACAGTGGTTGCCAACCCATCATCCATTCCCTCTTCTTTTTCTTACTAATGAATTCCTGATAGTGCTTGGAATAGCAATGCATCAGTTAAAAACACTCATTATTCTATTCTAACCTCCTGTATAGATATGTATAGCCCCATGACCTACTGACTGCCACTGAGATATAAGCACGAGTTAACTAGGTGGACAACTGAAAAAAAAAACATTCGGAAGGAAGCCCCACACTGTGCTAAGAAGGATGGAGGGGAATGAGGGAAGAAGTCTGACTGCTAGTGACAGCCCAAACTACAACCCCATTCTGGATGCCTATCTCTGCATTTATTTTTCTTGCATGAGAAAAATAAACCCTGTTTATTTATTTATTTAATTATTTGAGAGAGAGAGAGAATGCATTTAAATACATGTATCAATCTTTCTCAAACTTATTTCCACACAACACTTTTTTTTTAATGTTTTTATTTCATATAACATTCCACAACACAGTGTTCCATAGAACACTTGTTTGGGAAATACAGTTTCATGTTCTGTTTTAAACATATTTTTATAATAACCAGTCTGTTTCATTGCTTAAAGTACTGAATTAATAGGGTCAAGGCATACAACTAACTGGTCTCTAAATGGACAAACTAGTTTAACCTCATAACACTAGCCTTCTTAGATAAGATGCTATTGGCTCACCTATGAGTCCATTCATCACCAAAATGTTTACTGGTCACCTCATGGGTTCCAAGATCTCTGCTAGGTTCTGCAGAGACAAAGATAATTTAATCTTGTTCCTAAGTCTTAGTTAGCTTAAAATTTAATAAATGTGACCAAGAAAATTATAGTGTAACTTATCTAACATTCTGTTAATACAATTTAAAGACAATTGCAAACATCCAGAACACGTAGTCATAATTCTTTTGAATCATGAATATTGACCCACATATTGTCAGGCTGATGGAAAAACTGAGTTCCTTTATTAGGAAGGGATCTGAACCAACTATACAGCACTGACATTTTGACTCAACTTTGATTTTCTTTAATTGTTCTCAGACACACAATGATTCATGTCAAAAGACTAAAATGTCAGTTCTTTGTGAAGTCAGTAAACCAACAGTTAATGCCACTGATAGAAGTCCAAATACCTGATACGGTAAGAAGAGAAGGATGTGATTATAACTAAAAGGAGGTGTTTAGGTTAAAGGGATGGATCACTAGTAGGATGAGGAACATAAGCATGTTTTTTGAGAATGCAGGGGTATTTTTATTGGAAAAGCAGAGGAAGGAGCCAAAAAGAGGGGTTCGTTAATGAAGCAGAGTTTCATAGGAGATAGGAGGGTTTGGAGTAGAGAACATTGTATTAACTCGAACAGAAGGAAAATCTTATCCTGTGATACAAAAAGAGGGGAGTATGATGAGAGTGAATATAGTAAGTTTGTAGAAAAAGAGGGATTGTTATAAGTTGAGTTGTGTTCCCCCAAAATATGTGTTAAAATCCTTACCTACCTACTATCTGAGAATGTGACCTTATCTAGAAATAGGGCCATTGGAAGATATAATTGGTTAAGATGAGACCACACTGGAGTAGGATGGGCCCCTAATCCAATTATAATTGGAGTCCTTAAGGAGGGAAATTAGGAGACAAACATACACACAGAAGGAAGACCGCCACCTGACGACCAAGACAGAGATTGGTGTAATGCATCTATAAATCAAGGGGCACCAGGGATTGCCAAGAACTCCCAAAAGCTAGGAAGAGGCAATGAAGGATTCTTGTCCATAGGTTTCAGAGGGAGCATGACCCTGCTGATGACTTGATTGCAGAGTTCTAGTCTCCAGAACTGTGAGACAATAAATTTCTACTGTCATAAGCCACCAAGTTTGTGGTACTTTATTTCAGCAGCCATACAAAATTAATACAGGGATGCTGGGAAAAAATCCCACTGTGGCCTCATCTTATTGATGAAGATGGAGTTAAGAGAGTAGCATGAAGTTTTCGAAGAGGGCATTGAGCTGTAGTGAAATTCTAATACCTGAAGGGAATAGAAATGGAAGCCAAGCATAAAGATATAAAAATGAGTAATAAGAAGCTGGCTGAAGTCAGTGACTTTGAATTTATGGCAACACTAATATGATAAAAACCCCAGACACAAATATGAATTTAGCACATGATAAAGGTGGTATTTCAAGTCAATGAATAAATGATGGATCCAATATAATTGGAGGAAATACTAAGGTTAAATATTTACAGACAGAATTGCCTGTTCTCTTGAATTTAAACAATGATCTTAAAGAGTTGCTTGTAATAATAGTAAAAAAAGAAAAAGGGGGAAAAAAACCTAAATATTCAATGACTAAAAATTGCATACAAATATTGGTTGATGAACTTTCCATAGTGAGAATATATTATTTTTATAATTTAAAATGTCAATACATATTATTTTCAAATATTATTACAGTCTTATGTGTACATGTTATGTATAGAAAATAGTGGAATTCTATAAAAAATGGTGAAACTATAATACAATGTTATAACTGTTACTTCTAAATGATGGAACTATAGGCTTTCTTTCTCTATAATTTTCTTATTTTTCAAATTACACAATTAATATGTGGCTTTCATCATTTGTAACTTTATTTAGAAAACAAAGGACTAAAACAATTGTGATTCCAAAATCTTAGGGTATTATACATCGTTGTGAGTTCGTACACATGACACCCAGTCACTCCCTCAGAAAATGGTGGCTTCCATTTCCTCTGCATAATATGAAACCCTTAAGAAAAGTTAATGAGAAAAATAATTTTCCTGAAAAGAATATATGTATGTTTGTGTGTCCCTATAAACATACATTTATGTGTGCATATTCAAGTGCCAACATCTATAAGAATGTAAAAAAAAATTCACATCTATTATATGTCACTTTCAAAATCCCAGATTCAATGAAAATAGAAGTCGTGCTGAAAATAAAATGTTCTGAAAAGAAGAAGCAGGTCAGCTTAAGAACAATTAGGCTCAAAAAAAGTTTGAGTATTACCTTCTCGGTGGGCTCAGTTGTGTAATATAGTTGAGAAAAAGCACAAGTTTGTAGATTATTCTCAAAGATGAGATTTTGAGATGTTTTATTTTAGTGCTTTCATTTTCTATAATGAAATGAGATAATAAATCCCTATTTGTGTCTGAGTATTCCAAAATAGCTTGTAAGAATAGAAAAAATCTGATAGTTGGTGAGAAAAAAGAAAAAAAAAACATGAAAATAGCTGAATCTGTCCAATCTTGTATTTATCCATTCAGGCTAAAAATGGTGTTATTGTTGAAAAGAAGTTAAGAAATTTTCTTCGGAGAAAAAAACTTTTTGTGGAGAAAAATAGCATTTGTAGCTCACTACATACAAATGTGCAAAATTAATTTGATTCTCTTTTATTGGTAACTAAGTAAAAACGTAATAGTGGGTTATCACTCATTCATTCTGCAAATCTTACAAATCCAAGCCTGGGCTAGACCCAAGGCACAGTAGTGATGGAAATGGACTCCAGGAGGAATAAAATTTAGTCTCTTCCCTCAAAGAACCTTATAATCTTCACAAATTAAAATCATGGCAAGGGCATGCATAGGCAATTCACAAAAGAAGAAAAACTAGTTGTCTAGAAACATATATAAAATATTCATCTCCACTAGTAATCAAGAAATGCAACTTTAAAATAAAAATGAAATTCTGTTTTTCATCAACCAACTTAGAAGAGACTTTCTAACAATAATACACAAGATTGGTGCATAAAAATAGGCCTGCTAATTAATTAATAGTTGACTGTAGATTTGAAACTCTTTCTGGAATATAATCTGGCATCATGTGTTGAAAGAATTAAAAGTATTCATATTGTATGACACAAATACAGCCAGGAATTTCAACTGAGGAAAAGGATTATTGAAGTTCTCATAAACAGAAATGAGAATGTTTATCATACAGTTCTTACTAGTTTTTGATACCTAAAACAAAAACAAACACCTCCCCCCAAAAAACATTAACAGCCAATGTACCATGAAATGGAAGATTTGTCAAAAAATAGGACACCTTCTCATCATATAATACTACATTGCTATTAAAAATTAAACAGGGGCACCTGGGTGGTACAGCCTGTTAAGCGTCCAGTTCTTGGTTTTGGCTCAGGTCATGATCTCAGGGTTGCGAGACTGAGCGCCATGTCGGGCTCCACACTTTGCATGGAGCCTGCTAAAGATTTTCTCTCTCCCTCTCCCTCTCCCTCTATCCCTCCAGCTTGTGCTCACTCACTCTCTCTAAAATAAATAAATAAATAAATAAATAAATTTTAAAAACTAAACAATAGAATAATATTGACATCAAGAATTTTATGGTATAATCAGTGAAAAAATAAAACACAAAATCTGGGTATAGCATGACGTCATTGCACATAGTGAATATGTATATATTTTTAAAAGACATAGATACAAGTGGTGGGATACACACCAAAAAGACAGATTAATTTTAACATGAAAAATGATTATAGCAATTTTTGTTTTCTTGTTTTTGTTTCTTTGAAGGTACTAATTTTTTATACTGAACACATAATCTTTCTTCTGTTAAAAATTAATTTTTAAATAAACTTTCATCTATCTAAGATTCGGACTCAAACCTTATGTGCTTTCTCAGATTCCATTGACTGCCTCTTTTTCTCTCTCAGTTGACTACCCACCTTCATCAAATTTCCCTCCACTTCTACATTTGAATGAAACGCCATATAGTGGAATGTGAGATTTAGCTTCCTCAGAAGCTACTGAGGAGCCAAATGAAAAATTAGTTATTTCCCATAGGATATGGGCCCATTGGCTTTGCCCAATAATAAATAAGGGATGAGAGAAAGTCTGACAAATTAATTCTCTTTTCTTCCTCCCATCCATACATCACTCTGAGGCTTGATTCCTCTTTGAAATCTGTCTGGTGAAGTCTCAAATGCCAAGTACACATGTGAGCTGAGAAATCTGCCGTCTCTCATTATGAAGCTGTAGATTCACATTAACATATCTTTCCTTGCTTCTCTTCTCTTTTTCTTCATTTTGTACTGCCTTAGGCCTGCACCACCCAGATAAATTATCTTATAAATTTATTAACTGGGTGGTGCAGTTAATAATAAAATTAACACCTTAAAAATTTCCCCAGATTCTCTTTTCTAGAGAACTCAAGCTATTATAGTCAAAATGGAAAAAGAGAATTGTATAAAGATACATATGAATTCTGGGTAAGAGATGCTAATTGAGTATTAGAGCAAATATGGTAAGAAGAGGTCACTCCCAGTTGGGATTTTGAGAAATTCTCTAAAAAAGACCACTTAAGTTGGACCTTACAACATGAGTATGGTTTTTGACTATGGAAATTCATGTAATGACAAATAAGGGATAGCACTGAGCCAAACCATCATATAACCAAAATTAGGATTTTTCATTCAGCTGCATGTAAAAAAAAAAAAAAAATAGCAATTACTTATCTAAATAAAGAGAGATGCTTCCTATTAAGTTTACAAGTAGACAGTTTCTGGCATTGGAGTTGAGTGATTCAAGGATTAAGAGCCTTAAAATAGCAATTCTCTTGGACTTTCCTTCATGGTACAAAGATGGTAGCTGCAGCTCCAGCTTTTATATCACATTCCAGGAAAGTCATATTGGGTACAAAATGGCATATCTTAACTAAACTGTCCACATTTTGGGAAACTTCCCTCAAAGCTCCATCCAACCTTCATTTATTTCTGACCAGGAAAGTGACATGTGGCCACTCGTTTATGGAACTGGAACTAAGGAATGAAAGGTGTTGGGTTTTTGTTTTGCTTTTTTAAGATTTTATTTGTATATTTTAGAGAGAAAGAGAGAGCATGACTGGGGAGAGAAGCAGAGGTGGAGGGAGAGGAAAAGGAGAGAATCTCAAGCAGACTCCACACTGAAAATAGAGCCCAACATGGGGCTTGATCTCTCAATCCTAAGATCAAGTCCTGAGCCAAAACCAGGACTCAGACACTTAACCATCTGCACCACCCAGGCATCCCTCTATGTTTAAAAGGGTGAATTTTGTCATGTGTGAATTAGAAATAAAAATATAATAATAAAGCTGTTACTTAAAAATGTTACTGAGAGAGTAGATCTTAAAAGTTCTCAACATAAGAAAAAATTGTATTGTGTCGTGATAGCCATTCATTAAACTGATTGAGGTGATCATTTCATGATATATACATATATCAAGTCATTCTGTTGTATACCTGCGACTAATATAATGTATGTTAATTACACCTCAATTTTTAAAAAGTTGGTATTAAAAATATTGGGAAGACCAAATGTGATTATCTATATAAAGTGCTGGATATGATGTCTGGTATATAGTCAGCCCTCAATAAATATTGCTATTACTATTTTAGATGGGTTGAATTTATGAAGCTTTGTGTGCCAATTTAAAGTCATTGAGAAAAAAATATCAGATGAGTCAAGTTGTAAATGAGAAGGTGATCACAATCATGGTGTGGAGTCCTATGTTCTATTGCGGCCATGGCAGCTGTGAAATTCCATCTTCCTGAGGTGAGCTGAGGTGGATGATGTCTGCTAGCAGGAGGTGGGATAGGGTCAGGGTACAGACTTGGAACATTTCAGGCCTGTGTCTGTCAGGTATGGATAAGACTTTCCAGTGACTTAAGGCTGCAGCAGAGTAGCAAAGGCCTCATCAGAGCCAACCTTGATGATGAGAAATTATAATTGAGGGGAAAGTTTCCCAAAGAAAATCAGATGTTTTGACCAATGTCATAAACACAATTTCTACTACTAAAAGAGGAAGGTGGGATTTTTTTTTTTAAAGATTTTATTTATTTGACAGAGAGAAGGGGAGACATTACAAGTAGGCAGAGAGGCAGGCAGAGAGATGGGGGAAGCAGGCTCCCCACTGAACAGAGAGTCCACCCTGGGTCTCCATCCCTGAGATCATGACCTGAGCCGAAGGCAGAGGCTTAACCCACTGACCCACCTAGGTGCCCCGGGAAGGTGGAATTTAAGCAGAGAAGAACTATGTTAAAGCTGAGCTTTCCACACAGTTTGGATCTATGTAATCCAATAAAGGGGCTTAATCTTTTTGCAATATGTTTTGGAGGAGCCATTTTATGACAAGATGGTCTATTATAAGCATAGGCCCCTGTAAGTGCACACAACTGAGGATTAGTTAGCTGTTAGATGTGTTCTTTTACTGATTTTTCTTTTTGAAAGAAGGGGAGAATATTTGGAAGAGAGACAATTATCAAAAATCCATATATGTATTTTTTTTTACCTGAGATGCTGCAAACACACCCTTAAGAAATGCCCCTTTGAATTTTAACATTTAATAAACCAAACCAGGGGCACCTGTATGGCTCAGTTGTTGAGCATCTGCTTTCAGCTTGAGTCATGATCCCATCCCAGCGTCCTGGGATCAAGCCCCGCATTGGGCTCCCTGCTCAGGGGGAAGCCAGCTCCTCCCCTTCCCATTCCCCCTGCTTGTGTTCCCTCTCTTGCTGTGTCTCTCTCTGTCAAATAAATAAATAAAATATTTTAAAAATGATAAAATAAAATAAAAATCCAAACCATTTAAGAGTGCCTGGGTGGCTCAGTTAACTAAGTACCAAACCCTTGATTTTGGCTCAGGTCCTGATCTCAGGGTTGTGACACCGAGCCCCAAGTCAGAACCGGCTTAAGATTCTCTCTCTCACTCTCCTTCTGCCCCTCCCCCCCATATCTCTCACTCTTAAAAAAAAAAAAAAACCAAACCATTTAAAACTAGTAAGCAGCACAATAAGGACCAAATATTTACCTAGCTTTTGATGGTGGAAATCTTTTAAAAATGGAGAAAAATTAACTTCTAAGTTACTCTACAAAAATTCAATACCAGGATTTATATCAGAAATGGGGTTTTCCTGACCCAAATCTCTCTTATTCAATTAAATCAATTGTAACCATGATCCTAAAGTATGTTATAAAAAGTACCCTATAAATATCAAAAGGCCATAATACTAAAGATGTATTAGAATAATATTAATAATAATAGACAATACTACCTTTTCACTTTTTAGTTTTGGGGATTGATGATAATGCCTGTCTAAAGGCCACATAGCATTTAAGTTCTAGGTAGAGATCATTTAAATTGCACTGAGCACACACAAATATACAAGTAGATTTATTAAACTTCTTCATATGTATTTAACACCAACGTATACTCCCAATTGTTAACACTTTTTGTTGCATTGAACCAACCTTTATGGAAGGTTACTGTACACTTGTCACTAGGCTAGGCATTAAGGGAAATACAAAGATATTGAGCACATGATGGCAGATGTCAAGAACTGGCAATTGCACATCAAAATTACAACAAGAGCATTAACCTTAACATTCTGAAGCCCAATACCAGCACCAATAATAAAAGGAAGAGTTATTGGAGAATTGACAAAGACTAGTTGTTGGAGAGGAGATTAGTGAAGAGTTCAGAGGTAAGTGGGCATTTGAGCTGACTCTGTGGTAGTGAAAATGACAATGAGCTGACAGGGGGAAAAAAATAGTTCCAATTCTCTATTCTAAGAAAAAACTGCCTTCACTCATCTCCTTCCAAAATGGTGATCCTATGCTGTCTTGTTTATATCCCAATTGATTGGACCAGAGCTGTACATGTGACTCAAGGTGAATCAATGAGCATCTTCTCTCTAGATTTTGTTCTAAGAAATACAGAATTCAGGGACGCCTGGGTGGCTCAGATCCCAACATCCTGGGATCTAGTCCCTCATCAGGCTCCTTGCTCAGCAGGGAGCCTGCTTCTCCCTCTGCCTCTGTCTGCCTGTGCATGCGCGCTCTCTCTCTCTCTCTCTGACAAATAAATAAATAAAATCTTTAAAAAAACATTAAAAAAAAAAAGAAATACGGAATTCAGGCAGGTCCAGACTAGTCATTGGTCATGTAAATTGAGAATTGGAAGCCATTTTTAGGCATGAGCACACTGAGAGACATAGAGACAATGTCTGTGGAGAGAAGCATGAAAGTTACTAACTTGGTGGAAGAAGCAAGGACAAAGGTCCATGTAGACTGAATGAATGAGAAAGTGAGGCTGTTTTTTACTTTCTAGTTCCCATTCTGGACTCAGTTCTATTCCTGGTTATTGAGTTCCTTGATTTTGGGTTCATCATTACCTCAGGAGGTATGAATTAATGTCTGCTCCTTTAAACAAAACCATTACTAATTCCAGCAAAGCCTCATAGATTGAGGCTTTATCTGCATATGTCCTCTCCTAAGAAAACTTAGAAATTTGAGGTAACTAGAGTTTTGCCAGGAAATTCTCAGCACATTCCCACTGAGAAACTACATTCCAGCCACACTGAAAAACATCGAATACCTCACCTCACCTGCTGGGTACTAAAAGAAGGTAGGACAGCCTACCCCAGGGTTGCAAGTGGGCATTGCTCATCTTTCTGAGGCAGCCTAGCCTATTAAGTAAGAATGGTAAGCTACCTGAATTTGTATACCAGTTCTAACTCTCGGCTGTGATACCTAGGTCAAGTGCTGTAAGATTGTGCCTAAGACTGTTCATCTGAAAATGGGGGTAGTAGTGGTACCTAGTTTGTGCAAAGATAAGATTATGTATGTACTACAGATAGACACCTCTTCATATGCAAGTACTCAAGAAATACTAGTCATTATAATTTTCTGATGATTACTTATAACTCTTTGTTTCTCACCAACCACTAAGTCTTTTAATTCTACTTCCAAGATGGGGTGCCTGGGTGGCTCAGTGGGTTAAGCCACTGCCTTTGGCTCAGGTCATGATCTCGGGGTCCTGAGATCGAGTCCTGTATCGGGTTCTCTGCTCAGCAGGGAGCCTGCTTCCCTCTCTCTCTCTCTGCCTACCTCTCTGCCTACTTGTGATCTCTCTCTGTCAAATAAATAATAAATAAAATCTTAAAAAAAAATTCTACTTCCAAGATTCCTTAATTCTACTACCAAGATCACCATTATACTAGCTCAAGCTGCTGTTAGCACTTTCTACTCTCAATAAGTGGTTACACTTGTGTGTTACCCCTGGTCTTAGTCTTACTTCCTCAATGAATCTACACACAGAACTAGAGTGGTTTTCCTACAATTCAAATCAATTAGTATATCCCCTACTAACCTCAATGACTCCTTTTTGGCCTCAAAATGAAATCCTATCCCTTCATGGTTTCTAAGGCCCTTCTTCATGTGAAGGATGCTTAGCTATTCAGCCTCATCTTTTGCCACTTACTCTCCCTGATCCAGTTTCTGGCTTTGAAAAGTTCTTTTGTTGGGCTTTGGTACACTATGGAACACTCTTTCCCCTTTTTTCTCTCCACGTTCTGCTTATCCTTCAGTTATCAGCCCAGATATCACTTCCTCTGCGAGTAACTTTTGATACTACAAGATTTATCCTTATCCTCAACTACAGTGTAAGCAATTCAATTTTGGGCAAGGTATGTCATTCCTCACTCTCTCCTCAACATTTACTATAGAGCTTGACACTATTTTTTAAGTGAATGAATGGCTGGGTGAATTAATGAAACTTTGTAGTACATGAAGCCAGTTGGAACACAGGAAGTCATATGTAGAACAGAGACCAACAATGAATTCAGGTTAATATATCTAAAACTGAGTAATCAGTCCTACTGACCAGCAGAGTGAAGTCCAAGCAAGGAATCAAAGCAAGAACTGAGTACTCCAGAAACTCCAAGCAGTTACAAGGAGATACCAAAGAAGGATTCACAAGGTAAAGTGGAGCCACTCATTGCGACTTTTTAAGAGGTTCCTGAACTGACTTGACTGGTATATGGAGTTCACTTAAAAAGGGACTCTAAAGAGTGGACAATAACCAAAGGGGAGATATTGACAGATATCAAACAGAAAGATGACATGACCAACTTTGTTTTGGAAAAAGATGGAATTTTCAGCATTATAGAAGGTAGTTTGAAAGAGCAGAACTATTGGTAGAGACACTACTTAAGAGGCCATGCCAAGGGCGCCTGGGTGGCTCAGTTGGTTGAGTGACTGCCTTCGGCTTAGGTCATGATCCCAGAGTCCCAGGATCGAGTCCCACCATCAGGCTCCCAGATCCATGGGAAGTATGCTTCTCCCTCTGACTTTCTCCCCTTTCATGTTCTCTCTTACTCTCTCTCTCTCTCAAATGAATAAATGAAGTCTTAAAAAAAAAAAAAAAAGGCCATGCCAAAAACCAAATGAAAGATTCTGAACCAAGGCAGTAAGGATGGAAAAAAGAAACAGATTGAGGCGACTGTGATCAAACACACATTTGAGCATGCTCAGTTTACAATTAAGATTTAGCTTGCAGAGGAAATTGTAGAAACTACCTTAAAAAAGGCAAAACAAATATAGGAAAGTGTAAGATCTTCCATGAATTTTGAGTTTGGATTCAAAACGAGAAGCTAACCATCACCTCTTCAGCCTTACAGAGCTATAATGCCAAGAGGTTAAAACAAACACAAAATAAAAAGATTCTACCCTAGGTGAATTCAGAAACAGTGTTTTCCTAGACCCAGATCAGGCCTAGAGCACTAGGGTAAATGTATTTGGCTTAAAACTATCTGCCTTAAGACTTCCTACCACTCCCTTCCAACCATCGGTTCCTGATGGCTACGGGCTCCTGTTTGAAGCACAATCGCTCTGTCACCCACACACAATGTCATCCAGGACAGATTGTGAAAGCTGCCAGCTTCCCATTTCACTAAATTCGGCCTGCTTTTCACACTCCTGACAACAATGCTGCCATTATGCCCTGGGTGAGGAGACACCTTAACCTGGAAAATGATCAGTACAAGAAAAATGTGTTTCAGTTGTCTCTGAAAAACGAGAAGCTAATTCAGCTTGCTTATGTGGGACTTCCCTTTTCTATATTTTAAACAAATGATTTTTGATGGAAACACAGTTGAGGCGTCACAGTTAAAATTCTTCCCCAAATTATCTAACACCTGTTGGGGAAATTATCAGAAGGTTACATAGTGAGTCTTGAACATAAGATATCAAAGAACTATTCACAGTTCCTGCTCTCTACCTTACACCCTTTCCTACCACCCTCTCCTTTAAAAAAATGTCTTGAGGCTAATCACAGTTTTGGGACTTTTTGTTTGTTTTGTTTTGTTTGTTTTTTGTTTGCTTTGTTTTGTTTTTTGAGCTCAAGAAAAAATGGGTGCTAAGAGGGGGAAGCATGGCTCGAGCCCTCTGAGGTGTCACAGGACTTCTGCAAGGTGAGAATCTTGAGCTCTGCGAGCTTGGACTAACCTGCCTGACAGCCAAGGTCTTGTTCCTTTCAAAGTAATCTCCCCTGAGCACTCCAAGACAGGCCAGCTTAAATGGGCTCCGTCCAATTTAATGGATGATTTGACAATGGAAAATTAAGGAAAGAAGGAAATGATACATGCCAGATATCAGCCCAGACGAAACTGAAAGCGTGTGATACCTGTCATTCATTTACCAAGTGGGAAGTGCCTGGATGAATAAGGGCTCAGTATGGGGGCAAATTCTAGCAGTCTCTGGGGGAGAAGGAATGTCCATCTATCCTTTAATCCTCCTTCCTAGTATTCAGACTTCGGGGGCATTACTTGACAATCTCTGACAGTCCAACTCTGCCCAACTTGGCTTGCACTCCTTTTAGGGCCTTCCTTTCGCAGGCCAGTATGAGAGCATCAGTAATTGCGGCCTCAGCTCTAATGTGTCCTCATTGCTAGATGTCTCTGTTGCTAGTCCTCCTCCTCCCTCTACACTTCTGTTCATGTTTATCACCATCCAGCTCTAATTCACAATTGATAATTTCCAGGTTCCATTGGTAATGAATGACCACTGGATCCTGCCTTTCATGAGGGGCTCTCAGAGGCATCCCTTCTGGGCATAGTACGACCCCGGAAGCCCCAAGGCAATCCCCTTCTTAAAGTATATTTCTCATTATCCACATTTCAGATGGCATTACAGTCTGCCAGTGTACAAACATGAACAGAGAAGGAAACGAATTAACTAGTTGTAGATTTCACTGTTGTTGTTGTTGTTGTTTTTAATCACTTTTATGTTACTGCTTACTGCCCTTCTTCAAGGGTAGGACAGATATCAGAGTTTGCTTTTAAGAACCAGATCTCCCAGGGAAGGTCAGTATAGTGCCCTGGGAAGCTTCTGGATTCATTTTAGAGGTCCTAATGATTTCTTTCATGGTGCTTTAAAATTACTCATCTCAAACCTATCGTTCCGTACCTCTTGCTCTCACCGGCAGCATTGTAGGACCTCTTGGCATTATTTATTGTGCTTCAGTGTATCAACAGGAGGAGGATCCAATTTCCCTTCAGAAAGACAATCATTCATCTTTCTTTGCCCTAAGGCTTCTGTTTGAACAGCTACCTTCCCTATCTATAGCTGAAATGCTGGTTAGAAAAAGGCCAATCTACAGTCCAGCTGAGAATATAGTCACAAGGACAATTCTCCACTCCACTTCACAGAATGCAATTTATAGAATAGGTACTAACAGTATCTATCATTAATGAGCACTTATTATATGTTAGAACTGCTAGATGGTTTACATAAATTATCTCATTGAATCCTCACATTTAAATTAGTAAATAGATGTTATAGTTATCCCTAATTTATATATTTTTTTCTTTTTAAGAAATTTTTTATTTAAATTCAATTTAGTTAACATATACTGTGCTATTAGTTTCAAGGGTTGAATTTAGTGATTCATCGGTTACATATAACACCCAGTGCTGATTACATCAATGTCCTCCTTAATGCCCATCACACAATTACCCCATCCTCCTACCCATTTCCCCTCCAGTACCCTCCATTTGTTTCCTCTAGTTAAGAGTCTTTTAAGGTTTGTTTCCCTCTCTGTTTTCATCTTATATTATTTTTCCTTCCTTTCCCCTATGTTCATCTGTTTTGTTTCTTAAATTCCACATATGAGTGAAATTATATGGTATTTGTCTTTCTCTGACTGACTTATTTCGTTAGCATAATACCCTCTAGTTCCACCCACGTCGTTGCAAAAACCAAGATTTCATTCTTTTTAATGGCTGAGTAATAATCCTTTATATATATATATATATATATATATATATATATATATATACCACATTTTCTATATCCATTCATCTGTCAATGGACATCTGGACTCTTTCCATATTTTGGCTATTGTGGACATTGCTGCTATAAACACGGAGTGCCTGTGCCCCTTTGAATCATTATGTTTATATCCTTTGGAGAATACCTGGTAGTGCAATTGCTGGGTCATAGGGTAGCTCTATTTTCAACTTTCTGAGGAACCTCCACGCTGTTTTCCAGAGTAGCTGCACCAGCTTGCATTCTCACCAACAGTGGAGGAGGGTTCCCTTTTCCCCTCATTCTCGCTAACATCTGTCATTTCCTGACTTGTGAATTTTAGCCATTCTGACTGGTGTGAGGTAGTATCTCATTGTGGTTTGGATTTGTATTTCCCTGATGCCGAGTGATATTGAACATTTTTTCATGTGTCTACTAGCCATATCCCTAATTTATATTTAAGGAAACTGAGCACCTAAATAATTTTCCCAAAAATCAGATAACAAGTAAGCCACAGGACTCAAATATAAGTCCTATTTTTTTCTGGAGCCCCCACTTCTTCCCCAAAGGTACTTCCTTTCTTCCCCAAAGGTATCCATTCCATTTACAGGAGACAGAGAGATTCCTTCCCTCTGCAGCCTCAGCCAGCACCCTCACTTTGCCTTCCTGATACCCCACTCCAGTAAGTTTTCCTCTGTTCTCCTCATGCCAAAGTTAGCTCAGTAATTGTAGTTGCCTATCTTCCAAGGAGCTTCTGTCATGCCACTAAGCCCTGACTTTTAAATTAGGTTGTCAGATTTCTAAAAGCAATGAATCAGACCTTGAATTCATGTAAAAAGTTTAGGTGTTACTTCTACATGATGATCACTCTCAGATACTTTTTTATTTTTCATGGATTGTGACCCCAGAGCAAGAAACTTCTTGGAGTATGTCTTTTATTGTTGTTGTCACCTACAGGGTAGGAGGAGAAAATGAATAAAGAATGGTTTTTAATACCTACTTTAGCATGGTTCAACGTAGCCACTTTTTTTCCTGCGTGTATATGATATGCAAGACACGGTGTTCTATGCTGGGCTCAATCCACAGAGGACAAGAACACACATGACTTCAGCTCACAGCAGCTGAGAATCTACTGGGGAAAAATATACATCCACACATATTAATAGATATCATCTTGGGTAGGTTGCTCCACAGTAAGATAGCAATTTACATTCCAGAAAACTTGGCTAAAATGGCAAGAACATTTATTCATTCTTATTCTACAGCAAGATAAATGATGAATAGAAAAAATTTCAAGGAGGAAAAGTAACCCAAAATCAACAATGTAGTTTACGTTTGTCCTTTAAAGTAAATAATATCAATTTCTACTGCAAATTCCTTAGGCACATTAAGCAAACACTAACCCTTATTAATGAACTACAGGGAAATCTACATATTTGTGTTTTGTCACTTTATTTGTGATTTCTTCCTAATGACCAATTCTAAATATTTCTTAAGCCATATTATTAATGGTCTTAGTAATTTGAGCTCTAAACATCTCTTCAGCAAGATTCACCATCTCTTTAGTAAGATTCACTACATTTCATCAGTCTTTACATTATAATTTGACCATTGAAACTTTTATATTTAAGTTTTGTGGTGCATTAGAAAATATGTATACTTGAAAGCAATTAGGTTGGCTTAGAGTTGCATTATGATTAACTGCAAAAGAAATGATTACATTACAGAGATAAAATCTGGCACATGATGTAATCTTTTATGTGACATGAATAACCATATTTTTAAGTACAGTATGTAGAACAAAGCTTTTCTAATAGGAGAGATAGGAAATGATCCTCAAGATTTAGCATTAAGCCACTAAACAGGGTCCATAGCTGTGTCTACTATTCTACTGCTTACTTCTTTCTTTCTTTCTTTCTTTATTTTAGAGAGTAGTGGGGGCGTAGAGGGAAGAAGAGAGAGAAAATCTTAAACAGACTCCACATCCAGCCTGGAGCCTGAGGCAGGGCTCAATCTTATGACCCTGAGATCATGAACTGAGCCAAAATCAAGAGTTGGACGCTTAACTGATTGAGCCACCCAGGTGCCCCTTACCACTTAATTTAAACAAAAACTATAGATACATTTAATACACACACATATAATTTATATTTGATAGCTAATGAGATATGTGTAATCACATTCTGATTTTTTTTAATTTATAATAACTTTGCTAGAACCCATTTCTCCTTCTTTAATTTATACCCGTCCTTTGTTTCTATAGCTTTAGGTGAATTTTCCAGCCTTTGCTTAGCGATTTCCATCAGAAGAGATCTGCTAAGCCTTAGCTCCAGGGAATGAAATCCTCTGCCATACTGAAAGTGTCCCTTCTAACAACTTAGGGGCTAGAGTCCTTGCGGGAGTCTCTCTCACACCACTCTTCAATACCTGAAGAGTTACTTCAGGGCAATAGTTTAGGCATCAGTACGTGCTGAGGTGTGTTTGGCAGTTCACCCTCCAAGTTGTAATCTCCAACTCAAGTTCCTCATTATTATGGGTCCCAGAGAAGACAAGTTGAAAGGTGAGGCTGGATAACATCACCTTAGGTATCCGGAGGACACAGACATGTTATCACCTGCTTTTGCTGAAAAGTCAAAGGATGACGTTATCTTCTCCTGGCTAAAATCATTTGGGGCTGAGTTTTCACTCTGACAATGGTCTGGTGTTGAAGAAAGGCCGGGGGAATGGGGCTTCCATAAAGCCTCGGAGGGAGGCAGTCAGGTGGACGGGGGAAGAGGCAGCTGAAAGCACAGACATCTTGGAGAGGGCACAAAATCAAGGTAAGACATGCTCATGCCACTCAGTCATGTTACACGGCTCTGTCTGTGGCTGTAGTTGGGGCAACTCCAGCATTTCTAAGTAGGGGGGGCTCTGTGACAGCAGTCTGGTAAAAAGTGAAGTGGATGGAGAGGAGACTTAACCACGAAAACTGCAGTGTCTAGCGAAGCTAATGCTTTCACCTAGTTCCTATATGCCCTTTGTGTCTATGTCAAATGGCTTGTAGATGCATTATCCTCGCAAGCACACAATTGTTACTAAGCTTAGTAAAATCATGTGTTTATTTGGGGTGATAAGGCCACTGATAGAGATAGTAGGGAGGAATAAAGCCCCTGCCCGACCACACTGCCATCTCCACTAAGCAGCACAGTCTGCAAAAACAAGTAGAAATGTATCTGCAGAGCTGGCAGCAAGAGCTGTCACCTCTGAGACAGCTGCCAGGACCCTGCCCCTGCCAGGTGCCAGTAACTTGTTCTTCAAATGAAAATTTTCACCACCC
This sequence comes from Mellivora capensis, assembly GCA_004024625.1. Lineage (NCBI taxonomy): Eukaryota > Metazoa > Chordata > Mammalia > Carnivora > Mustelidae > Mellivora > Mellivora capensis. The sequence goes on along the minus strand of PISX010017307.1, from coordinate 17,077 downwards.
CGCCTTATAAAATGGCCACAGTGCCCTGTGATGGCACATCTAGAACAGTGCGGCTGAATCTTCAAGAAGAGCAACAGAGCAGAGAAGGGAGATGAACTCACCATATTTCTTCAAGTGGTTTCAGCCAGATGAAATGGATCTCTGATTACAGTTCTTTCAGGTCCAAATACTCCAAAAAAATTATTTCACATATAATTGTCAGATTCCACTGGCTTTAATGCAGCAAACTGATTTCTATATGAAAAAGTTTTGACTTCTCCTCATGGCAGAATGTAACTGGCTACATCGGAGACCAGCAGCTGCTACCCACCAACTGACTTACTGCAATTCAAAAATATCAGACATCAGAATCCCTAAAAGGAAGCATGTCAGTGTCTTAGATTAGATTCTCCAGTTGTGGATCTAGACACAAAGATTTGAAGGCAAGTAATTAACCTGAGTGTTAACCCTAGGAAGCCCCAATAGGGGAATAGGGAAGTAAAACATAGGAGGGAAAGAAGACCATGAAGTATGCATTAGAGCCAACTATCCACCAAGGCTCAGTCCCACAAGGAAATTGTGGGAGATGGCGTGAGAAATGTACCAGAGGTAACCCCTACTGAGGGGTGAGGACGGTGAATTGCTTCTTCCCCAAGTCCCATCTGTCATAGACTGAGGACTGCCCCAAAGGACACTTCAGAGCTGTTGAGGTAAAACCCTTAGGAGGAGGGAAGCAGGAGTTGAGACACCACTGACATGTGACAGAATGGCAAGAGCCATGGAGGTTTGGATGGGGCCACATCTGCCATAGTTGGGGTCCCAGAGTGTTTCAGCTACTGTTAGTCCAACATCTTCTGAAGTGGAACCAAAGGACAGAAGGTTAAGCAACACCTAAACTTCTGGGCCACAATTTCTACTTCCCCTCAGTCTGGCCAGACAGGTGGCTTGGGACAAGAGCTTTCCCTATAAAAATTCGTACATGAAATTTTGATGCTCGAGAGTGGAAAACCTGAAAATAAGATGTCAACTGCATTTGACTATGTGTGTCTCATCTCATTTCCTCATGGGAGGCTTGGAGGAGGACCACACAAGGTATCAGGTACTTGAGAATGAGGAGGCTATGGGAAGGCTGGCGAGTAGGCCAGTAAAAACCTTCATCTATCCACAAGCGCAGCTTAGAGCTCACTAGCCTAAGGCAAAAGGGTACTTGCTCTAAAGCCCGACTATATAGAAAATTAAAAGCTAAGGAGCTGACTTAAGAAGTAAGGTCACTAAAGCTAATAAGCCAGAGGGTAGTCAGTAAAACGAGCTGCCTCAATCAAAGTGAAACTGTGCCATCACCAATAAACCCAATTCTCAGTGGCTTCATGTGAGCCAGAACTATTTCTTCCTCATGTAAAATCTCCCATGCTTCTCAAGTATGACTCCTGCTCCTTCGGACCATGGCTTCATTCTTTACACGTGCCTTGGATCTGCTGAATCCTCTGATTTGGGCTGACAGGTTGGGAAAAACAAAGGCTGAAATCCCAAATGGGAGAATAGTATGGGAAAGGCCTAGAAGTGGCATTACTCTGGCCCACAAACCACTGACAAAAATTTAGTCACATTTCCCTCACCTAAATGCTGAGGGACTGGGAAAATAGTTCCTGATTTAAAAGCAACTTTCTAGCAAACTCTTTCCACTATGAAAGGGGAGCATGGCTCTTTGCTAGAGAATGAGCCATCACTGTACCAGAAGCCAAATCTAAAGAGCGCAATGAGACAAGGCATTCCTGGAAGTGGAGTTCAGTGCGCTTGGAGAAAACAGACAATATGCCAGTTCTGAAGCCAGCCAGAGACCAGATGCCTCTGGTAGAGTCATTCCTGCCAGTTAGGCCATGACCCAGTTGATTAAATTACTAGGTGGAGTGAACAATGTAGAAAAACTGATCAATCAGAGAACAAATCCCAGCATAAAACCCGGAATTTTTTTTTTTTTTCTGTCCCTTTCCTCTCATCCAAAGATGGGCTGCCTGGCACAAAAAAATTCAATCCAAATTTGAATTCTACTTAGATTTTTTTCACTGGGTTTGTTCTGCATTCAGTGATAAAAGCAGCATACAATTATTTTCGATTGGACCAATGAGATTGTACCGAGGAGTCTCTGAAGATTGTCTGCTGAGTGCCAGTTGTTAATGAATCCCATTTGTCTTTCTTGATTAAGTCTGCTATTACCCCCATTTAGTCCTGTCACCGACCCTTTAGCAAGAATTTTCATATCACTGTTTAGATGAGAAATTAGCCTATGAGAGCAGCACTCATCAATCAGAAGGCAGTTTATTTAATACAGTTTACAGTTGATGAGTTCAAAAACTGTAGCCTCATACATTAGAAATGGATCACTGTCCTAGGCAGAGACAATCGGAGGTTCAGTTCACTTGACAGTCATGTAGAAACGACTTTGAATTTGAGATTCACACTTAGGGAAGGCCTGCGGTATCACAAGCCTGCAGCTGAGTACCAGGAGGCTTTCTCTTCTGATTAGAAAATCCCCTTTGGTTTAAGCAAAGGCTCCATTTTAGGTACCTAACCATGCTTTCCTATAGAACTATATCCAGAAAATCCAAAATGAAATTTTAGAATTGATTCACTTCTTTATGACATCAAATCTTTTTCTTGTTTGCAATATTTTGAAAAGAGCTCATGTAGAAAGAATATTTATTTGCCCCCTTGACACCATATAGAGCAAGATGTCCATGAAAATCCTAATTTTGCAAAGAAAAGTGCAGTTTCCATTCAGTGGCCACATCTATATGGCACAGAAGAAAATGGAGCAGATATCTGACAGGGTAAGGTAAAGATGGGACACACTGGATGCTTCTGGCCCCGAAAGAATTCTAGAAGGCTCACGTTGGCAGGATGTATTGCTCATTTGATAGTATGAAAGACTGTAGTTATTTTAAGAATTCTATTTTATACCAAAATGAAACAAGCCAGACTTACGGAACTGCTTCTCATAATATTATTTCATTTAGAGTTATAGATCTCAATTTATTTTACTTGTGGCTCCCCCTTATTTTCCAAATCAAAGAATGTCATTTATATACCTGAATAAGATTAGAGAAGTAATAACTGGCAAACATTTGCCAGGAGTCCTCAATTCCTGCCTCTCACTTGCTATGGCCTTAAACCTCAATAAGAGAAGGACTTAGTCAGAGAACACTAACTATTATCAGAGCATATAAACCTTGCCATTACCATCAGTCTTTGATGACTATTTGGAGACATATAACTGCAAATTTTGTGACCTCTTCAAAAGTCTTAATGATCCCATATGATATTGATCCCTATTTTAAGGAATAGTCTAGGAATGCCTGAGTGGCTCAGTGGGTTAAGCATCTGCCTTCAGCTCAGGTCATGATTCCAGAGTCCTGAGATCAAGTCCTTGCTTTGAAATCTTTGAAAGTGAGATACTGAAACTTCACAATATTTCCATTTACTAGGTGTGCTTAAGAGGTACTATATGAATTTGAGTGAATGAATGAACAAATGAAATCTTTTTTTTTTTTAAGATTTTATTTATTTGTTTGGGAGAGAGAGAAACAAAGATAGTGACAGAGAGCAGGAGCGAGCAGGAGCCGAGAGGGAGGGAGAAGCAGTCAGGCTCCTTGCTCAGCAAAGAGCCTGCTTCTCTCTCTACCTGCCACTCCCCCTGCTTGTGCTCACTCTCTCTCTCTGACAAATAAATAAACAAAATCTTAAAAAATATAATAAAAAAATAAATAATAGTCTAGTTTTCCCCTCACAATGGTGTCTTTTATATCTAGATTGGAGTATGCATGCCAAAAAATGTTTCATTGCAGTCATCCATCAACTATCATTTCAGTCTTTAATTGCTTTAGTTGTTGTCTCACATAAAGAATGCATCCTTGTTGAAAAAAGAAATGAAACAACACTCTCTATCAACTCTTTATTCCCACTTGCCAAGTGTAAGCACTTTTAAGGTTGATGTGTATCCTTGGAACAACTCTTATGCATGTCCAAACACTATTTGTAATTCTTTTTTTTTTTTTAAGATTTTATTTATTTATTTGACAGACAGAGATTACAAGTAGGCAAGAGAGGCAGGCAGGGAGAGAGAGGAGGAAGCAGGGCTTTCCGCGAGCAGAGAGCCCGATGTGGGGCTCGATCCCAGGACCCTGGGATCATGACCTGAGCCGAAAGCAGAGGCTTTAACCCACTGAGCCACCTAGGCACCCCCACTATTTGTAATTCTTAACCAAAAAAAAACCCAAAATGAGATTACACCATACGTTGTCCTAAAACTTTCTTGCTCTGTTTATACAATGTTGTATCAGTCACTCTTATAAAGAGGAAAATATCTCTAATCTCTACACAGCCATCTCTCTATAATGAGACTTATTACAAGGAATTGACTCACACAAGTATGGAGATCAAGAAATCTCCATGATTTGCCATCTGCAAGCTGGAGACACAGCAAAGTCATTGGTGTCAATTTTAGTCTAAGTCCAAAGTCCTGTGAACCAGAACACTAATGGTGTAAGTCCTAGTTCAAGGCCAGGAAAAGGCTGATGTTCCAGTTCCAGCAGTCATGCAGAGAGAGGGAATTCAACCTCCCTCCACCTTTTTGTTCTTTCAGGCCCTCAATGAATTGAATGATGTTCATCTCACTGGGGAATCAGGATGACTTCCTCAGTCCACCAATTCAAATATCAATCCATCTGGAAATACCCTCAGAGATACATCAGAAATAATGTTTATCTGTCCCAGTCAAGTTACTCAAACTAACCTTAAACATATCACAAGCAATCTTCCATTTCATTATATTCATATATATCTTGTTCTTATTGACAGCTAAGTGGATGTACAGATTTTACCAAACCATTACTCTGTTGAAAGGCATTTAGGTAGTCTCCAATATTTCTGGCAGAATGAATCAAAATTTGCACATTTTTGAACTTTTTCCCTTGACCGTTTGTGTGCAATCACCTTTCCTGAAATGAAAGCTATGCATTTCTAAACTTTAAGTATTATTGACAAATCTCCCCAAGATAAAATAGAACTTAACAACTCTTAATTCTCACATACTAAACATTCAGTTTTTTATAAGCTTATGTTCTTGAGATACATTCATCTCACTCATGGTTGACAGAAATTCAAATACAGCACAAAATAAAAATATAAGTAAAAATACAAGCAGTAACTCAACCACTATATATTTCTACCATGCTAAACTAAGCTATTCTGCAGCTGTCTGAGCCCAAGAATAATTTATATCAATGTTTCATGAGATTGGACCATGTTCACCATACCTTGGAAAATGAACAGAAGTAAATCAAAGAGTATATTCAGTTTTGAACCTACCTTTTATTACTGTCGGGATGGGTTAAGTTGTGCCACAATAACAAATTAATTAGAACACCCATAGCTTTCACACAACAATTTAGTTCCTACTTATCGTACAGGCATATAGTATGCTCATTCCACTGCTCAGGGCAGCAGGGGCCTCTCCATTCTACGTAGCCCCTTGGGGACTCAGGCTGATAGAGGGTCCTCTTTGAATTGCACTTTCTGGAACACATGGCTTCCTCAATCACTGTGTCAGGGGAAGAGTGACTATGCACAGACGTGTTTGGTTCTGTACTACCACTACTAAAGAAGGTCAGCCACAGTTGCTTTAATACCATGGTTAGAGCTCTGAAAGCTCTAGATGTCCCCAGTCCTTCTACCTCTATGCCAGTCGTGGATTGTTTCTATCTCTGATAACACTGCTGAAATCCTGCAGTGTGCAAATACGGGACCTGACTGGGCCACTTTCGTTTGCTGTCCTGTTCTTACAGTCTTTGCCACCACCACTGCTGACTGCAATTGATAGATGAAGATCCCTATTTATTTCTCTAGTTCTCGGAGATATGTTCCCTGTCTCAGCATCATACTCAGAATTAGAAACAGAATGAGTACGACAGTATTTTAGGTCAAGAACAACACGATTGATCAAATCTTGATTGATCCATGTAAATAATCACAAGCGTTATTTTTTTATTTTTTTTAAGGATTTTATTTATTATTCATTTGAGAGAGAATGAGTGAGAGAGAGCATGAGAGAAGAGAAGGACAGAGGGAGAAGCAGACTCCCCAAGGAGCTGGGAGCCCAATGCGGGACTCGATCCTGGAAGTCTGGGATCATGACCTGAGCCGAAGGCAGTCGCTCAACCACCTGAGCCACCCCGGCACCTGCATTATTTTTTTTTTTAAAGATTTTATTTATTTATCTGAAAGACAGAGATCACAAGTAGGCATAGAAGCAGGCAGAGAGAAAGGAAGGGAAGCCGGCTCCCCTCTGAGCAGAAAGCCCGACATAGGGCTGGATCCCAGGACCCTGGGATCATGACCTGAGCCGAAGGCAGAGGTTTTAACCCACTGAGCCACCCAGGCACCCCCACAAGCATTATTTTTAATTGTTAGTATTTCTTCAACTTTACATTTAAATACTGCACGCCTAGCTGATATGAGATTCTGCAGTTCATCATGTATCTGTTACAATATGTTGGGTAATTTACTTTTCAAAAGAACTCCTAAATCATTTGATATATTTCAAACTCAGAGACAGGTGCAAGATTTATGATGATATTTGGTCAAAAATGTTATGTTTTTTGAAAAGACTTATTACTATTTTAAAAAGAAAAAAAAAATGGAACTCTTTAAAAGGAAACAGCAGGTTAAAATAGGTGTAGCTTTTTCTCCCAGTAAGAAATTCCTGTTGCTGTCTAGGTTCTGTGGCAGACACGCAGACTTACCACAGAGGTTCTCAAGATAAGATGCCAAAAATCTGGTGGGAAAGAGAAAGTGAGATTTATACTCAAATCTCCCCAATGATGCTTCATCATCCAGAATTCTGGATGGTTGTATTATCTAACCATTCATATCTCCTACATATTTATTCAAAAACAATTCTTCGACAATATTAAACGTCTCATTCAGTGCTTGGCAATAAAATTACTAAAAATACCCCCAGATGTGATTCCTGCCTTCAGGAAGCTCTCACTTATGTAGACGCAGCCACATTGAACTATTTTTTCAGAAATAAGTAAAAAGTAAAAGAAATAGATCTCCCAAGGTGAAATCTTGACCTTCTCGATGCTACTTCCAAGGCAGATGTCCCTTCAAGCCGTGAATGTTGGTATGGTTCCTTTATGAGAACACAACTCTGATTCATGTCAGTGACAGGATTTGTGGCCCCATCAGGAGATAAATGACTTGCTGAACACAACATGATCGAGGCAAAATGGATTATGAAAACTCTCATGCTGGGATGAACATAAGGTTCTGAAAGCAGAGGGCAGATAAAACAAGGCAGGTGAGAAGACAGAAAAAGAATCAGGGATTTCAGGGAGCACAAAGTGGGTAAGGCAAGCACACAGTGCAGCTTTCCATGAGCAGCTGGATTTCCAGTGGGGTCCAGGATCCCAGTGAACTTTCTCACTAGTTTATTTGCCAAGGGGGGAAATGTGGGTTATATCTTAAGAGGGGACTCTCAGACTTCCGATTTGTCAAGAAACTGGACAGGGAATGATCAGAATATAAACTCTCAACCAAACTACAGAATCTATTTATGGAGACAGTCGTCTTGAGATCATTAGTCACTTCCCTCTTTCCCTGTATGACCTTCCAGTTGCTTCCTAACTTCAAAACTATCAAGATTTGGCCATGAACTTCCTTGGGCTAAAGCAGTCCAGGATAGGGAAAAGAGTAATGTACAGAAAGTCAGAAGTCATGGGTGCTGACTTCAGTTCTGTTTGTAATTAGCAGTGTATTGTAACCAACAACACTGATCTTTGTGCTTCAATTTGTTCTCATCTGTAAAACAAGGGTCTCTAAGCCCCCTCCCAATTCTACTCTTCCTGCTAGTTTCTATGGTTCTATTTTTTCCTGTTTCATCTGTCAACAAAGTGAAAAGCAAATTTTACCTACTGTTGCTTTTAATTTACTATTTACATTTCCTAAATATTTGATTGTTAATGGACTGGAAGAAAGAAAATTGTAGAAGGTTTCTTGTTAGAGTCATTTGAATATCATTACTAAATCTATAGCTCTTATCAAAGCAAACCATGACAATTGCTCCTAAGCCTTCTTTTTGGAGTCACTCTCAAATGAACACATTTTATTTTAATAGAAAACAAGAACATTTTAATTGCCTGAGCTAGGTACTTTTATTTTGTTTTATGTGTGCAGTCAGAACCAGACCCTTGTGGATAATGTTAAAAGATGGATATTCTTTTCCCTGAGCTTTTTTCTTTTTTGTGTAAATTACAACAATTGCTTGGGGGATTGGGCATTTGGACAAGCCATAAAATAATCAAAATTTTAATGCTGTTTGGTGGCAGCCTAGGACTCTTTGAATTAGTGGCTAGATTAAACCATTCACAGGTATAAGCATCCCATTCCTAGCTGGATTTAATAGTCTTGGTCATTGGGGGAATAAATTCTCTCGGTTGGTTCGAGGGCTTAACAAAATAATTTCTTGAACACAAGAAAGTGACCCCAGCATTTATCACTAGGTTTTCCTTAGGTCTAATGCTATGTCTACACTATGCCAAAATAATGTTTAAAAGTGAATTACTCATCATCCTTTACTAAAATAGTATGAGTCCAACCCCAAATCATTTAGCAGCACTGGCCAAATTGTGTGTGTTTATATATGTTTCTAGCCACAGTCTTAAGTCTGTTTATACTGTAAACTTTCCAGCAGGGTTAAAAACCACTATCTCAAGAAAACTACTTCCAGAAATAGTTACAAAGATAAGACATGGTATAGATCATTCAAACAACAAATGTCTTAGATTTGGTCTTGGTCACTGCTGGGAGTTTCAAATACAATCTCAGATGAGAGAGGCCCCACCCAATTTTTAGTTTGATTCGTTTCTCTCTCTCTCTCTCTCTCTCTCTCTCTCTTTCTTTTTTCTTTCTTTCTTTTTTTTTTTTTGTCTTAATTACTTAAATCTACTCGGTCACTTTAACATCTTGACCTCAAGTGTTTCATGACTGTGAAATATTGTCACAATATATTATGCTAATGGGCCTAATTATTCCTAGGGAAACTTTCCTAGGGATTGTGGTAGCGTATATGATAAAGCCACCAGTTCTTGATAGCAAGCAGATTTTTTTTTCAAACCTGATGTTTACAACTGCTGCTGTATGATTTTATTTCTGATAGCAGAAAGCTAGTGAGCATGTTTTAATGATTCCAATGCATCTATGTTCTTCATCAAACTGCTGGTTATCAACGTGCAAATTACCACTTGCTTCACATCCAGGCAAATATGAGAAACTCGGCAATTAATTGTCATCGCTGTCGGTCTATCTAGACTGCAAGCTGCCATGGAAAAGACGGCTATTGAGAACAACAACAAAAAAATCCCTATAAAACACTCTGCCCACTCAGGATTTCCCACCTTACAGTACTCAACATGCAGAAATTTGGGGAAAGAGATGACAGAGTGAAGAAGTTCCTGATATTCAACTTGGAACTCTTTATAATAAATAATTCTTTCTCCCCCAAAGTGAAATCCAAACTGATTCTGAGCTTTGCCAAGCCCTACTGTGGTCCAGTAGAGATATCAAAGAGACTAAGGTCCTCAGGGCTAATGATACTTTAAAGGAGACTAAATGTACAAGCTGAATCTGAGAAGCTAGAGGAAATGGGTAGGGTTAGTTGGCCCAAGAATATGAGCTCTAAGCCACCCACAGAACGCCTTAGTATGACTGACATTCATTGTATTGGGTGCCACGAGACCTGAGTTTGAATCTCGGCTCTGGCATTTAATTAATATGAAATTTTAAACTTCTGTTTTCTAAACTGGACATAATAATATCTACCTTAAATGGTTGTTAATGAGTTAACAAACAAAAGCCTAATAATTCATGACAAAAAGTAGGCATTCAATATATGTTTATTTCCATCTTCTCTAAAAACCTTGGCTCCTCTACTTCATAGAATTTTTCCCCTCTTTGTGGTTAGAATTTCTTATCTGTGCATTACATTTGGGCACACATCAGGCAAGTGCTGAAAGGAATAGCCCTTCACTTTATGTGGCTGTGTCTTCTTTTCTGAAAAGATGTTAATTTCCTTTGAGGTCAGGAACCCCATCTTAACCTTTTACTGCTCTATCTACCACCTATCCCCACAAGTATATCAGGTATAGTGGACTGATAAATGCTTGTTGAATTGAATTAAATGTTTTCCTCATCCTTTTCTCCCCCTCCTTCTGCTATTTTTTGACTACTAATTTATGCATGCATTTTTGGCCCAGGTTAAGTTTTAAAATATACAGTATAGCCTTGTCTAATTACAAACTGAAGATTTGTATCTGCAGTTATACACGTTGTATAATTGTAGACGATTGAGCAACACTAAATTAAAACATCAACAATATATTTACAAGAAAATATATCAATAGCATTGAGCACTAATAATAGCCGATGAGCCATCCAACAATAGCAGGACAACTGTTGCCTTCTCAACAGACTTTCTACAAAGTGATGAGCTCACTCTGCTCTGCACTGAAAAGATTACTCAGTTTTTCTCAATAGGTTCACAGGAATATCTTTGAAAAATGACTGTGTATATTTGGTACAAATAACCCACACTACTTCATTGAAACCAACCAATAGATAGTATCAAAAATAGTTTTCTTAAAAAAATAAATTTTATTTTTCACACATGCCATCATGCATAGGCTATATGACACTGAACAGTAGCACTGAAATCAGGCCTTGGAGTTTGGGATACTAAATCTAAGTTGGGCATCTTAGTTACACATACCTTGTTGGCTTAGTGGGGACACCAACAAACTGGGCCCGTATAGGCACAGGTTGAGGTGAGGGCCAGTCAGGAGCTATTTAAAGAATAGAAGCACCTATGGAAAAATGTTCCCACTTCCAACACTTGGCAGAGATCAACAACAGTCCTTACATTCCCAATTTCAGTAGACACACCAGTTTTAATCTTACTCGAGCAGAAATGGCTGTCCACCAAAATGTGCCCTTTCTTTCAGAGTTTAGTGTTGTTTCTGGGAAAAGAACTATATAATCTCAGCCTCCCTTGCATCTAGGTGGACCTATATGATTGGTTTTCTCCAGTGGACGTTGAGTGGAAATGTTGTGCAATACATTTGGGCCAAGATAGTTAAGAAACAAGCATACTATCTTCTCTTTTCCTATCTGCCAGGTGGATGTCAAAGACTCCAAGATACTAGGGGATACACAAGCCATATAATGGATAGGTGCTGCATGTCTGGATCACCAGAGTGGAGAAAAGTTGCCTAATTACCAAGATTATCCATTTTAAATGATTAGGGTTAATAACTTACTGGGTTTAGTTACTAAATTTTGAGTTTTCATTTGTAACAGCACTCTATCTTACTCTAATACATTTATTAAATCTCTGTACTACATTTTGCACTGCTGATTATCTCTTCCTTGATATTTGCTACTGCCTGTAGTGATTTCCCCCTTTTTTTGGTCCCCCTACAGTCCTGAATCCTTTTTCTCTACTACCCACCTTTACAGTTGTCATCTTTAGCCCACTCTCTGTGTTGTCTGCCTCCCCAACCCCAGGAAGTCCCATGATAGCTTTAATGCATATTGTTCATTTCCAAATTTTACCTCTTGTCTAACTTTTTAGCCTGGCATATTCAAATGCCCACTGAACTTCTTTCCCTGGGCATCTGACTGACATCTCAAATGTTTGAAACTAAAATCAGCATGTTTCTCCTTTCCTTCCCCTCTACCCCAAATGCACACCCTACTAAATTCTCTCAGTAAATAGCACCATTATTCTCCTAGAAAAGAGCACTGAAGGGGCACCTGGGTGCCTCAGTGGGTTAAAGAAAAGAGCACTGAAAATCATCCCAGACTCCTCTTTTCCCCTAATTTTCCAATAACCAGTGCATTGTTCCAGGAATTTTACTGATCAAATAGTTTGTGAACCCATTCTCTCATCTCCACCCTACATAAAACCATCCTGGCTCTGGGTCCCTTTATGTTTCACCTAGGCTGCTGCAGGACACAGTGATTAGTGACATAGACTTTGAAATCGGGCAGATCGTTGTTAAAGTTTGAACTCTGCAACTAGTTCTTAGTTGTGTGATCTAGGGAATCTAACACAGTGCTTAAATTCACTTTCACAGATTCCCATCTGTGAAATAGAAATATTTCTATTTCATGATAGAAATATAGTATTAGTATATTCCAGAATAGAAATATACTACTAGTACTTTTCTAAACGAGGTGTTATAAACAATAAAGGAAATCAGGTATGGAGAGACATCAAGACAGCCTGGAAGAGAGTAAGGGCACCATAATGTTAGCTATTTTAGTTGGAGACTCAATGCTTCTAAACTCATCTCCATGAATCCACTCTTCATAAGGGAGGGAGATATCTCTCTCTCTCTCTCTCTCTCTCTTTTAAGATTTTATTTATGTATTTGACAGAAAGAGAAAGAGAGAGAGCACAAGCAAGAGGAACAGCAGGCAGAGGGAGAGGGAGAATCAGGTTTCCCACCGAGCCGGGAGTCTAATGTGGGGCTCTATCCCAGGACCCTGGGATCATGACTTGAGTCAAAGGAGACACTTAACTGACTGAGCCACCCAGGTTCCCCAGGGAGTCATCTCTCTTAAATATGAATTCTGCCATCTTCCACCCCTGCAATGTGGATGGAAGGCAGAGGCATGAGGAAAGGCATAAGGAAAGGTTGGGCATGAGAAATATTCAGAGGTCGAGCTGAAAGGAATTAGAAACTGATTAGGGTGCTAACTGGTGGACACTACAAATGTCTATATCAAAAAGCATAAATTGGAAAAATTTGCCTTTGTGAGTAAATTCAGTGCATTAAAAATCCTTTATTTCTTTTTATCTTCTCTGGATTGGGTCTGCGCATTAAAACTCAAGTACTAAATAAGTGATTATCTAAATTTAGCATAAACCATACTCACTGCATAATGGCCAAGCCATTTCTTTACTTACAGTATATGCATGACAGCTTAAAAATAGGAAATTCAAATTAACCAAAATTTCCCACTAAGAGAACATAATATGAGGAAAGTGCCAAGTATAGTATATTTTAATTCTCATTACCACTCTTTCCACACACATCTCATCCCAGTAACATTTTCCTCTCCTTTTTTTATCTCATCCACCGGGTGTCCTGAACAGACAATGAGAACATTTGGAAGATAAGAAATACATGGGTGATTAGAGTGGAAATATCTGAAAAGGGATAAAATCAAGAGTGATTATGTATCTACTATGTGCCAGACAATCCGGGATGCCCTTCACATATGTTGTCTCACTTAATTCCCAGAACAAAAAAATGATGAAATAAAATAAAATACATGGTACATATGTACCATGTACAATGAGAAATATAAAATTCCTGTTTCACAGAAAAGAATCTCAATGGACTTAAGCTACTTACCTAAGTCATACAGGAAAAGTATTTATTTGCCAGTATTTTAATATACTTTCCTTTGACACCAAAGCCCACCAGTATTGTACTGTTATATCCTAGACGTCCAAAATATTTTTAAAAATCTACAAAACTGGGGCACCTGAGTGGCACAGTGGGTTAAAGCCTCTGCCTTCAGCTCAGGTCACAATCCCAGGGTCCTGGGATCGAGCCCGGCATCAGGGTCTCTGCTCAGTGGGGAGCCTGCTTCCTCTTCTCTCTCTGCCTACTTGTGATCTCTGTCAAATAAATAAAATCTTAAAAAAAAAAAAAACTTTTAAAAAAAATCTACAAAACTATACATGAGCCTGTACTCCTCAGTACTCCTTTAGTGTGTATTTGAACAAAAATGGATAAAAGAAAGAAAAAGAAAAGGAAAGTATAGTTTGGATAGCCACTTCGCACATTGTCACATTGTTTGTGTCTACATGGGAACTGAAGCTGTGAAACACAGAAACTTCTCTGAGGAAGAAACCAGTCACAAAAGGCACCCCAGAAGCACCAATAATACACACACATATCCTAGTGGGAACATCCTCCATTCTTCACGCCCTTCCCACTGGATGAAATAAACATCCCCCAGCTTCCTGTAATTTGGGCTTCAGAGTCCTAGGAGAGTAAAGTCACATTCTTCTATATCTGTGCCATAGAGGGAAAGAGTTCTATAAAGCAGGAGAAAACAAATGATTGGTGAATAATTTTTTTTAATCAGATTCTTTATGAGACACTGATCTCATTATTTGTTCACCAGACGAGCTCCCACTAAATCTATTCACAATTAAAAAAAAATTACCCAGCTAGTAGTATTGAACTGTGCCTTAATTAGGGCAGCCAAGAATGTCTTGTATAATTAACTGGGCTTTGTTTATAATTATTTCTTTGTGGTTAGAACTGTTGTCTGCGTGTAACTAGGGCAATGCTAATAGTAACGCTAACCTTTGATTTTCATACAAGAGTAACTGAAGGACAGGCAGAAGATACGAGGCCAGATCTAGGAAGGCAAAACCAAGACACATGAAACACAGGATTTCTTTTTACCTTCTGTTTTGCCTCAGGATGAACACAGTCTCCCTAGCCTCTGACCCAATCTGACATCTGTGCTCCTTTATCATCTGTCAAGTTAAAGAAACTATTCCTTCCCTTTTGGAAAATGGAGTGATGTCTTTTCTTATCAAGGTCCATGTGCTAGATTTGCCCCCTTTAGATCCACTTTCTGATCTCCCAGATCCAGCTCTGTAACCTGCTGGATAATGTCAACATCCTTTGACTTCCCCTTAAGTTTGACCAATAGGGAACCCTAGCAAGAGATCTGGAAAGAGAAGGGAAAGGAGGGATAGAAGAGAGTGATATCTTGGTATTTATTCCCCAGGGCCCTTCCCTACAGAGTTATCTTGGGCAAACTGTATCTAATCCGTAAGCTAATGTATTAGCTCCTATACACAGCCTTCTCTAAGAGGCCACTCTATCTATGGACTCTGGAATTCACTCTCTTTTTTAATCACTTATCTCTAAGTTTGGTAACAGAACACTGTTTTTACACTTGTTGAAAATATTACACTATCTCATGTGGTTACCCTACAGACTACCAAAACTTTGTAAATAGTCCCTATTAAACTCTCTTCAAATTATCATAATTTGAGCTAACCTCTATTCCTGGCTAGCAAAATGGAGACAGCCTGGATTTGTAGCACCATGTACTCCTATATGTTCTAGAAGACTATAGGAATGGTAGGATTTTTAGTCATAAAGAATTTGGAAATTCACCAAATGAGTAATTAACCAACAGTGTTCAATGTACTAGAATGTGGTTGGGTGAACTCAGTATCTTGGTCAAATATGACTGTCCAGGTCATGATAAATAATAATAGGAATAGATACTGATAAAGTAGAAATTATTTTCATTTTTCCTGTAAATCTTGCTCATTATAGTTGGTGCAGTTAGCATATGAATCTAAAAAACCTCTAAGTTCTTACTGCATTTCTTCTGCTTGATGTTTCAGACATACTTTCCTAGAAAAAGAGGTCAAGAAAAAAGAATTAGAATAAAACTAATGATAAATGAACTTTATTAAATACATCACTTTTTGATCACTATAGGATGTGGGACAATTTGTTAGGTATCTAGGTTTCTTCCTGCAAGTGGCTCATAGCCCGGTGTGGGAGACAGACCACTACAGGGTATAAAAGAGAGCAAAATTAATTTTTTTAAGTAGTAAAAGCGTTAAATGGCTTGAGAGAGAGGGTAGCCATAAAGGCAAATTTGGAGGTATTCTGTCAGGTGGATCAAGTAAAGGATAGGAATTCCAGAC
This sequence comes from Mellivora capensis, assembly GCA_004024625.1. Lineage (NCBI taxonomy): Eukaryota > Metazoa > Chordata > Mammalia > Carnivora > Mustelidae > Mellivora > Mellivora capensis. The sequence continues at coordinate 1,284 of PISX010017307.1, read as the reverse complement.
AGAAGAAGAGCAATGTCAAAGGAAAGGAGGCATTAAAAAAAAAAATGTAATGTGTTAGAACTGTGAGTAGTTTGTTACACACAAAAAACCAGGGTTTTAGCAGTGGAAATTTGATAGAGCATAAGATTCAAGAGAGAGAGTGTCTAAGGATGAGACTAGAAAATTCTAAGATAGTGAAATAATAAAGTTCCTCCTACCAAACCAACACAGCTTAATGAAGTCTTCCTATAGATCTGGATGTTATTTTATAGACAATGATGAACCAATGAGGTTACTTTTAACAGAATATTTATGTTACTAAATTTCTTTTTAAGAAATGTAATTTCAGGGAAAACATACTAGGACCAAGAAAACAATTATAAATATAATTAGTCATGTTAGCTTAGCCCAAGTTGAAAGTTCTTGAAAGGACTAAATAAATTGATAAACATCTAGGAGACTGACCAATGGAAAATGAGAAAAGGCACAAATTACCAATATCAGTAATGAAAAGGGGGAGAAAACTTAAAATCTCCTATAGATATTAAAAAGATCAAAGAGGATACTATTAAAGTCTTTGGAAACTGATATGAGAAGAAAGAGAAAATCTGAATAGTCTCATTCTGTCAAAGAAATTGATTTCATATTTGAAGATTTTCCCACAGGCAAATATTTAAGCCAAGATAGCTTTACTGGTGAATATTTCCAGGCAGTTAATGAAAAAAATCACACAAACTGTACACAAACTCTTCCAGATTTTTTTTTAGTTATGAGTGGAGTAAGACAAGAAGAAAAGATATAAGAATAAAAAGCAAATAATAACATAATTGTCATTCATAAATTATATATTGTTGAACATAGAAACTCAAAAATACCTTTGTAAACTATTAGGCTTATTAAGTAAAATTAATAAGGTCAATATGTAAACATTAATTGTATCTCTACATGCTAGCCTCCCAAAAAGAATAATTTTAATGATACTATTAACAATAACATCCAATACACCATAGTTATAGAAATAAATCCACAAAATTCTGAAGATTGCTATACAGAAAATTATAAAGTATAATTGGCAGAAACTAAAGAAGCCCTAAATAAATGGAAGATTATACCATGCTTATGGGTTGGAAGTTTCAAAGTTGTGGAGATGTCCATTCTCCCCAGATTGACTCAATGCAATTATAATTAGATTTCTGGCATGTTTTTGTGTTTGAATGTGGGAAAAATTACACAAAAATTCTGAAATTTATATGGAAATTCAAAGAACAAAGAGAATCAGGATAATCTTGAAGCAAAAAAAAAAAA
>PISX010017306.1:0-43643 GCA_004024625.1 Mellivora capensis | reverse complement strand
GAGGGGAGAGGTGGGGCTCCTCAGGCTGAGGGGTCAGGCATGGCTCCTCAGGCCGGGGGCAGAGTCGTGGCTCCTCAGGCAGTGGCAACAGGGATGACTCCTCTAGCGGTAGGGTCACGAGTAAGTCCTCCGGGGGTGGAGAAGCAGGCGAGTCGTCAGGAGGCGGGGAAGTGGGTGAGTCTTCAGGTGGTGGGAATAGGCGTGAAGCCTCGGGTGGAGGGGATGTAGGAGACTCCTCGGGTGGTGGGGACAGGGGAGATTCCTCAGGCGGTGGGGACAGGCGTGACACCTCAGGCAGGGAGGACAGGCATGATACCTCAGGCGGGGGGGACATAGGTGAGTCTTCAGGTGGTGGGGACATGGGCGAGTCCTCAGGTGGTGGGGACAGACGTGATGCCTCAGGTGGTGGGGAGAGGGGAGACTCCTCCGGCGGCGGGGACAGGGGCGATTCTTCAAATGGTGGAAACAGACGCGATGCCTCAGGCGGTGGAGACATAGGTGACTCTTCAGGTGGAGGAGACATGGGTGACTCCTCAGGAGGTGGAGAGAGGCGAGATGCTTCAGGTGGTGGGGAAGTGGGCAACTCCTCAGGTGGGGGGGAGAGCGGAGACTCTTCAAATGGTGGGGACAGGGGTGAGGCTTCAGGTGGTGGAGACAGGGGTGTCTCAAGTGGAGGAGATGGGGGTGACTCCTCTGGTGGAGAGAACGGTGACTCCTCCAGTGGAGAAAAAGGTGATGATTCAGGTGGAGGAGACAGAGGAGACTCTTCAGGTGGTGGAGAGAGGGGGGATTCCTCCGGTGGCGGGGACAGGCGCGATGCCTCCGGTGGTGGGGATGTGGGCGATTCCTCAGGTGGTGGGGACAGGGGTGACTCCTCAGGTGGGGGCAGCAGTGGCATCTCCTCGTTTAGGGGGCCCTCCAACCGGGGCTCAAGTTGGGCCCCTGCTCTCCCTGCAGACATAACACACTATGTTCCCACCTAGCCCAGCTCCACTGCACAGAGCAGGCAAAGCAGACACCACCCCTTGCCACAGAACAGACAGGAATCACTTTCAGGGACCTGCAAACCCCACTCACCTAGTGGTTTGGCTTCACAATGCAGGGGCCCCGGTTCCTTGGGTTTCATGGAGGTCATGTGCCCACCCTTTGGCTGCCCTTGGCATGCAACATACAGAGCTTCAGGCTCATCCGTGGGGGTATCGCCAGGCTCTGGCAGTGAGAACCTGCAGAGGGTACAGGGGAGCAGACACCATGGCTCTTGTCAACTCTCAGCTCCTAGAGAGCACCCTGGAGCGAGGTGTGAATCCTGTGGATCCTACTGCCCACCTTGGGGCTCTCCTCTCAAAGTCACACGTCCTCTGCAGATCTTAGTACTACCAAACCCCCCAACCCTCTCTCTTCTGGTCCATTTACCTGCTACAGGCGGGGCGATGCTGCTCAGCGACAGAACCAACAAGCTGTCCTCCCTGGGCTTTGTGACAGCGGTGACACAGTGAGTAGTTTTCAAACCACTCAGAGTTGGGATTCAGCTCGGCTGAGCCTGCCCCACAGGCCCGGCATACCCGGCACGCCTAGGGGGAGTAAGCAGGTGAAACAGGCACTGGTCAGAGAGCAGCCCGGAAGAGAGCGCAGGACTCTGCACAACACAGAAACAGGAGGTTGTAGAAGGCAGAGTTAGGGGAGGATGGCCGACTTGGGAGACAGTCACCTTGCACTTCCAAGAGTGAGCAGGCAGTTCCTCCATTGGTGGTTTTAGGCAGAAAGTGTGGTATCCTTTGTCGCATGTCTCACAGACCAACATCTTAGAGTCATTCCCAGGTTTCCTGCAGGAACATGGGGCACACAACAGGGTCCCACCTCCCCTTATTTTCAACCTTAACTCCTGCTTCACCTGAGGGTTCTCTCCCGGCCCCCTTGTCTTACCTGCAGGCTTGGCACACTTTGCACTCAGGGCACTGCCAGCCAGCACGCTTGCGGGCAGTAAGAGCAGTGTCCAGGCAGGCCCCGTGATAGTGATGCCCGCAACTGGTGCAGAAGAACAGGTCACACAATTCCCCAGGCCCCTCACATACTGCACAGTGAGCCTCCTCTGGGGCGGGAAGAAACAGAGGACATGGGTCAGCTATCGGTTCCTTGCAGGACTCAGCACAGCGCTCTATCCATCAGGCATTCCGGAGACACAGAATGAACCAGGAACACCACCGTTAAGGAAGACAGGCAAGAAGTCCCTGTGCTCACAGAGCCCCCCTCTATTCTAGTGGGGCATACAGATGGTGCTCTGCAGAGCACAAAGCCCCGGGGGCACAAATGGCTCCCTCACACGCCCTACGGCCAGAGGGTAGGGCTTCTTACCCAGATGTGCAGCCCCCTCACTGTGCTCTGGGCATAGCAGCTGCAGTGTTTTCATGGACAAGAAGGAACCGCTGGCAGTCGCACAGGGGAAGTGGTAAAGCCGTGGACATCCGGGCGAGCGGCAAGGGATGGAGGCACCGAACCTGGTGCAGTGGGAGCAGCGCTGCCAGGTTGGAGAAAGAGTGTCAGGGCCCCCCCGCTCTCTCCAGAGCAACAGATCAGGCACCAACTCCGCCTCCGTCTACCCACTGCCCTTCTCACCCTACCCTCTCACAAGCCCACTGGCCCTGCTCGCTCCGCCCTTTGCCTACGCAATGTCTTGGCCCCAGTCCCACCTGTGAGATCCCTGAGAAGATGGCCTTGTCCACACCACATAGTTCTGGGCCCTCCTGCCCCCATACGCCTGCCGACCACAAAGCACACCAATGGTGAGCCCAGCAGGACCCTTTATAACGGAAAGGGGTAAACAGAAAGGACAGAGTTAGCAAGAAGGTAATCACTGCTCAGGACCAGCCAGCCCTTACCCCCTTTGCCACCCAAGTCAGTTACCCCACTTCCCCTCACTTACCTCCAGGTTCTCCTAGGTGGGCAGGTGTCAGGCCCTCAGGGAAACCGATCTGTGACAGGTCCTCACTAGGCAGCGCTGCCTCGTTGGGCCCTGGGTTCCCCCCAGGGGACACCACTGGACACTGGGGCCAGTCAAATGGCAACTCAAAGCGCCGTAGTTCCCGCTGCCCATGTAGACTGGGCTCCCCACAGTTACAGAGAGCACAACGCCGCGATGGACCCCCACTGTGGACACACAAGCATCAGCACCATGGCAGGCCCCTGCCCAAAGGCAACCCTAACAGCCCCGTGAATTGGCATGCCTGATTCCCAAACACTCATCTTCCTCAATCTTCCTCCTTAAAAGCTGAGACCCTCAAATCAAATCTTTGTGTGCCCTTATATCCTCATTTCCCCAGACTAGTTACCTGCAGTCCTGGGGAGGATCCTGAAGCCTAGGACCGCCAGAATTGGGCACAGAGACCTCCCCCACATGCGGGTTGGGAAGGTCTGGCTCAGTGGTGCCTGACTCCTCAGAGGCTGCAGGTCCATCAGCTGAATGAACAGACAGAGAAGCATAAGCATACATCCTGCCTCATCCTCTGTGTGACACTAGTCTACCCATCAGACCCATGAGAGTAACCAAAACCCTTGGTGGATCATAGTGATAGCAATTTGCCTTTTGTTCCAAAGAACAAAGTCCTTCAATTACCCATCTATTAGACAGACTTAGCTCCTGAAACCTAAGGTTGCCTGGGGAGGGCAGAAGGCTGCCAGCAAATGCAGAATTTGCCCTACTCACCTGCCGGTTCTGAATCTTTATCCTCACCAGGCGGCTTCTGGCTGTCCATCCCTCTCTCCGACTGGGCAGGGCCCTCTCGGGGAGACCTGTCAGAGCCAAAAATAAAAGATCTATATGTCTAGTAGGTCTTCCCAACTAAACACTTTCCCTAGAATCCTAGAGAGAAAACAACTATTGCTAACTAGACTTCGCAGAAAGCCGAGAAAAGCCATACCTACAAATTCCTGTTCTAAGGACAAGGAAGGTCTTTCTCCCTAATCCTTATCCCACTGCCTTCCTTCCTTCCCAGATAAACTCATACCCTATTCTCCCACTCTGAAGGATTCTCAGGGGATCCACTCCCTTCTCCCTCTTCCTACCTCCTGCATAAGAGTTCCCAGGATAAGAGCATCCAACTAGAAGCACATCCAGTCTATATCTAGTACCACCCTTTGCCTCATGTCGGAGTTCTTGGCTCCTGGTGGGCCCTATTCCCTGGAGTTTTTCCTCGGATCTCAAGTCAGCTACCATCCCAGAGGTATGTCAGTGCCAACCCAAGGGTAGCCATAACCCGAAAAGTCTTAGTCCAGTCAAAATCCCTCTCCCAGAGATAGAGTCTGAGGCCTTGTAGGATGGAGAATACATTACTGAAACTAAAGCCCAGCTATGGATGGATCTCTCCCACTTCCACTGGTTTCAACCAGGAGATCCCAATCACAACAGAAGAAACTCCCCAATTTCCCCGGAGTGCCTATCCAAATCCAACTCAGACCCCTGCTGTGACTGAGCTCAGGATCTCACCGAGCCTGAAGGCCTCAGGTCGTTGCCCTTAGCAACGCCAACTGCCCTTCCTCCTCAGATGTCCCTAGTAGTTAACAGAAGTGGGCCTTAAGAGTTACTGAGCATGTGTAGCCAGGCCTGAGGCTAAGGCATGCTGGGAGTTGTAGTCTCAGGAAGCACACCGCCACTTGGAGGAGTTCTAAACCAGGGAGGACACAGCAGAGCAGAGTAGCTTCCTTCCTCTTCCGTCAAGCAGGGTTTCCACACACACTATGGGGGTGGGGGGTAACGGTCCCCTCTTCTACAATATGCTTGCCTATATCAATCCAAATGAAACACACTAAAGTTATACCTAAGAAGGTTGAGACCCACCTTTTGGGCATATTTTCCTAAACCCCAGAGGGAACTAAGCACAGTACAAAAAAGAGAGAAGTAAGAGTTACAGAGGTGAGGAAAAAAGACATCTTACAGAAGAAGGAAGAAAGGGATAGGTGTCTGTAGCTCTTAATGGGAACAGTAAACAGTTTAAGCACAGAACAGAAAGCATAGTGTTCCAAAGGATTGGGGGGAGGGGGGGGAATGCGCACAAGAAGGGGGAAGTCCCTAAAATAACTCTAAATAAAAGTTTGAGAAATTTATCTCTCCCATCTTTTCCATTCCTCTTATTTAACTAGAGGGATCACACAAACCTGAGTAAGGACAAGTGTCTCTTCCCAAACCAAATACCCCAGTGGTTGGCCACTGGGGTTGAGTGACGGGGGCAGATGAGATGGGGAACCCTCACAGGTGGCCAGGATTGGTAAATCAATTTCCTAAGAACCACAATTATCAATCCTCTTTTCCTGAGCTCACACTCCATTTCCAGAGACTGGCAACGCACCTTCTGTCACATCACAGGAAAAGAAATTTTGTTTTACTCCCCCCCCCACACACACACACTATCAGAATCTACTAGATTGGGAAAGATACAATGTTACATCCATTCCCAGGTCATCTCTTTCCCAAACCTGCCACACAACCACCCCGGAAAGGAAAGTAGGGTGGTCATCTGGCCAGCCCACAGAAAAGTTGCTCTGGAACTTCAAGGGGCCCTTAGAAGCCACTGTTGGGAAGCAGGGGTTGGAAGGCAGGGTCCCAGCCAGGCCCCTCTTCTTATTCAGTCCTTCAAGGCCTGACCACACCCAGAGACTTCAAAGTTGCCTAAATGTGTGCATCTTACTGTACCTTACCATTACATGCCCCAAAGATCCTCCACCAGCTCTGCTCTCAAAGTTAAGGCCAAAGGAGTCACAAACAGTAAGAAATAAAAAGCAACAGTGATAATATAGGAGGTGGGAGGAGGACTGCCTCACACAAGGCCAGAGGGACAAATTCCTCTGCCCTCCCCCAAGCGCAGCCCTTTCAAGCTGGTAAGGCTGGCACTGCTCGGGGAGGTACAGAAACCACCTTTGTCCAACCTTGGAAGATAGAGTACCAATATCCTCCAAAGCCAGAGCCTCATTCATGGGGCCATGAAAGACAGACCAAGAAGCAAGAGTAGAATGTCCTCCAAGCTGTACCAAAAAGAATCTAGGGGTCCCTCCAAGAACCCTGGGCTCTACTTCTCTACCCCTGCAGTCTAGCACCTGCACCCCAATGCTGAGTCCCAGGTCCCTAAATGTTTCAAGCAAATAAAGACCACAGGTTCCCCTGTCCCATCCTTCACAGCCAGAAACCACACACACACACATACATACATACACACACACACACACACACACACACCCCCCCTCCAAAGGTTTTTTCCCCCTGGATCTAAATTGGGTTAATGCCTACCTAGCCTTCCTCTGGGGAACTAGAGATCCCAGACAAGTATAGATCTAGGGAGTAAAACTGTGCTGGCTTCCCTTAGTCCTGGGCCTAAGAGGGCCAAAAACAGTAAGGAAGGAGAAATGGGTTCATCTCAACCCACTCTTCCCCCTGCCTCCATCCCAGACCCATAGCTTTAACTCCATTTTCCCAGCCAAAGGGGAAACGGAGACTTGGGAGAGGTGAAAGGCTGAAACAGGCCCTTGAGTGAACAGCTCTTCTGTAGGACTCAGGACTTCCTGGTTCCCAGCCTGAGAATCAAACCACACCTCTCCCCACCCCCATTTTGGGCCGGCCCTCCAGGAAGAATCCAAATGGCAACACTGGCCCTGTCGACCCTCTGGACTGTCTCTGGGTCATCCTGGGGTTAGCCATAGCTAACCAGGAGAGGACCCTCCTAAGGAAGTTCTCTGAGGACAGACAACAGAAGGGACGCTCCTGAGGAGGCAGGGGCAAAGAGCATGGGTGACAGCTAGCCTCATTCCACCACCTCTACAGTATCTCTCTCCTCAGGGTTATCACCCAGAAGTCTTTCAAGAGCAAAATCCCTATTTTCTCCTTTCCAAGACCAGGCTGGAAGGGATCTAGCCTATGTATGTTAGAGGCAGTGGAGTGAGGGAGCAAAACACACCAGGCAAATCCCTGCTGGGCAACATGACAGCTGTGAAAGGGGCTGTCCCAGCCCAGGGCCCGGAGGCATGAGGCTCATGCTGCACCCTTCATACACTCACATACACACCCCTTCTCCCCAACACCTCCTGCCAGGGTTGGAAACACAGGCTTCAGCAGAAACAGCTCTGATCAGGTCATTTCTCCTCCAAAGAGGGACAGGCCACCCTATTCTGCAGGCTTGGGACAGGATCAGAGGACCAGTTAACATTCCCTGATTGAAAAGGGTTGGAGAGATCTGGGAGGGGCCTGTGGGACTGGCCAGGGACTTACTGGCAACAGCTCTCCACACCAGGCCCAGAGAAAGCGGGAGACAAAAGCCATTTTTTGCAGCCCACATTCACAGGGAGCAAATCTCAACGGCCTCCTCTATAATCCCCTAGAGATTATGTCCATCCCTAGAGGAGGGGAGGCAAAGCAAGCTAAGACAGCACTAGGCCTCGCTGGGGTCACTTTGCCAGGCAGGGGCAGTTTAAAGTTGAACAGCAAGGCCAGAGCTGACCCCAGCCCCGCCTCCTTCTTGCCCCAGCCACCCCCTTCCTCACACTAGTCAATTTCCACACTCTACCCTCTGCAGAGTGAAATAAAGCCTGGTGAAAGATCTAGGGTTCCTGGAGTCTCCCAGACCCTGCTTCTGGGTGCCCGGATGGGCAAGAACCACCTTAAAGTCCAACCTGGCAGTAAGTCTGACCTGGCAGTGGCACTCTATCCTCCCTCTTAAAGTTGTTCTGTTCCCAAGGCCCACAAGGAACCCTGAGGGAGAAGCAGCCAACTGGGATTGGTGCTGGCATCAGGGCCTGGGTCCTAGTTTAGCAGAGCTTCCCCCCAACACAAAAATAAACAGGCAGAAAGGCGATCTGGCCAGGTTCCCAAACTCCCGTGGTTCCCTGAACCCCCAGTCTTTAAAGAGGCACACCCCAGACACCAGGCCTCAGTTCTGCCTCAGTTCTGCCCCAGCGACTGGCTCAGGTTCCCTTGACAGACCTTGCCAAAGGAACCCTCCTCAGCTCTGGCACCCCTTTCTCCAAACTAAAGGCCAGCTCAGGCCAAGATAGTCCATCTGGCTATGCCCCCAGTCCAACCCTTTCTGGGCCCTGGCCGGGCAGACTTCACTCACCTCTTCACAGGGCGATCCAGAAATCTTCATCCGAGAACATGGCCAGAGCCCGGGCCGCTCCCCGACCTCCAACCGCCAGAGCGATCACAGCCGCCCCCCGCACGGGGGGGCTTAGGGGGGCCAAGAACGGTAAATCCAGGTCGGAGTGGCCACCCTCCTCCCCCCCAAAAAGCAAGACGCCAAAGAGGGGTTCTCTGCCTCGGGTTCCAGCAGTTTAGGTTTCCATGGACAGCCCCAGGGCGGCGAATCCCGAGCGGACACAAAGAGAGCACCGGTGGCTTTGATCTTGGGCGAGCAGGCTCCGCATCCGCGTCGCCGGGCGGCCTCTCAGTCCTAGGGCCGGGCCAGCGCCCCGGCCGCCCGCGCCGGGCTGGGGCGGAACGTCGAGGCTCTCCAGATGGAACGTCGAGGCGCCTCCCCAGCAGCCCGGAAGGAATGCCGCGCCGCCCCGCGCCGGGCCCGGATGGAACGTGAGACCCTCGCTGGAGCGCCGAGTCCCTCTCCCCGCCCGGGCCGGCGCCCCGGGGCCGCGCGAGCTACGGCGACGCGGAGCCGGCGGGGCCGCGGGGCTGAATCTGACACACACCCAACGCCGGGCTCCTCGACCCCGAGCGTTCGCCCTCTGAGGCTTCGAGCCCCCCACCTTCTGCTCCCCCCCCGGGGAAGGGAGGAGGGTAGGTGGGCGAGGAAGAGGAAGGGGCGGGCGGTGCGAGCCCTGTGCCCGCTCCCCTCCGGCCGCTCCAGGCCCTGCGCTCGCCTCCCTTCCCCTCTGGCCTCGGGAGCTGCCCCGCCCCCGGCCTGGCTGGCTCAGATCGTCGGCACCCCCTCGACCCCCGGCTGGCTGTGATCGCGGGGGGCCTAGAGGTGCATGGCCCAACCCCGGCTCCCGGCACCGGGGGGTCAGGAAACTGAGCGGAAAGTGGGGAACGAGGCAGCCATTTGCAACCGGAGAGGAAAGTAGTGCAGCGCGGCGCCGCTCCGCCTCCCCCCCTCCGCCTCCTGTTCGGCCGGTAGGGTGGTTCCTGCGAAGGGGCTATTTCCTGGCCCAAGATCTCGGCAGCGGTCGTGAAGATTCAGGAAGCCTCCGGCGCGAGATCCGGGGGAGCCTTTTGCCTGGGAAACCCCACTCGAGAAGCGGAGAAAGGAGAAGACGCGGCCCTATTTTGTGTTGGAGCGGAGCGGCGGAGGGATACGGCCCTCTCGGAGGAAAGGTTGTGACTCTGCAGTTCTACGCACACGCTGCGGGATCCCTCCGCCTCGGGTTAACCCCGACTGCGCCGGGCCGGCCACCGTGCAGACACGTGGGAAAGAAGCCCCCCTCCTCTGCACCCCGGCCCTGGACCTGCCTCCTTCACTGCCCGGCTGGTGAAACTAGGACTCCGGCCACTTTCTAGTTCCGTTCCCTTGCAGTTCTCGGTCCCTGAAAGCACCTGCCCCCTTGCCTTGGCCAGGGGCAATCTTTCGCGGGAGGGGGATGGAAGAAGAGCCAGGAGATTGGCCGCTGCTCTGCATCCTGGGAACTGGAGTCCGCAAATGGAGAAAGTGAGGCACGGCGCTTGGCGCTGCAGTGGGTGGGTTCTTGCCACGTTTGGGGGCCGAAGGAAAGCGGGACAAGTCCCTAGTCGTTCTTTCTATCTTTCAGACCCCCTCGTGAGGAAAGAAGAGCCAGTGCCCCCAGAATTACCACACACACCTCCCCCATCAAAACATAAATGTAGAGTTTCCTTCCTTTCCTGGGTGCTCCCACTCCCAACCCCCGTCTTTCTCTCGGGACCTTCAGGCCCTGTGTCCCTTTTTTTAGTAAACAGAGGGGATGTACCTTGGAGCCTTGGAGCCTTGCTGCTACCTGGCCGGAGTTCTATTACTCTAGACAAGATCCCAAAACACAACTTGAAGGCATTCCCCCCACACACACCCATAAGTCTGGGTGAGAAGGAATTGGAATACCTTTTCATTAGCTGTAACCACGGATGAACAGAAGGAGACAAATTAACTATGTGCTAGATACTTTATATATTCTTAGTTATTTCTCACCCTCGTTATGAACTCCGTGGAATTAAGTCTATGATGACGAGATTGAGGCTAAATAGGTAAAATTTCCCAGTGAACCACATCGGGTGACATCCATGATTCAAACCAATGGCCATGTTTTTCCTAGGATTGTATATATTTATATAACAGAAAAAAAAATTTTAAGGATGTGGAGAAAGAGGCAAATCATGTACAGGGCTGGTTTTGTGGGAAAGGGTTTACAGTGTTGTCCAACAGAATTTTCTGCAATGATGGAAATGCAGTATAGCTACACTGTCTAATCTGGCTTAGCCACATGTAGCTGTTGAGCACCTTGAAATGTAGGTAGTGCAACTGAGGAACTTTTTGTTTAATTTTAATACTAAAACTATATGAATTGTAGCTTCCAAATTGGACAGTACAGAAAGCTTAAATCCCTACAGACCAGCCAGGTTCATAGGAGGGATCAGAACTAAGCATATCCTGTGCTAGCCACACAGTGGCATCATATAACCCGCTCTGACCATGCAGGTCTAGTTCAGCAAAAAAGTCCAACAGTGACCCCGCACCTGTCCCAGCTATAATGAATAAATTAACGGAGATAGAAGTTGGGAAATGGGAGCACCTGGCTGGCTCAGTCGGTAGAGCACATGACCCTATCTCAGATTTATAAGTTCAAGTCCTACATTGGGTGTAGAGATTACTTAAAAATAAAATCTTTAGAGGTGCCTGGGTGGCTCAGGCGTTAAGTGTCTGCCTTCAGCTCAGGTCGTGGTCCCGGGATCCTGGGATGAAGCTCTGCCGCATAGAATCCAGCTCCTGCTCAACGGGAAGCCTGCTTCTCCCTCTCCCACTCTTCCTGCTTGTGTTCCCTCTCTCACTGTGTCCCTCTCTGTCAAATAAATAAATAAAATATTTTTAAAAAATAACATAAAATCTTTAGGGGCACCTGGGTGGCTCAGTCAATTGGGTGTCTGCCTTTGGCTCAAGTCGTGATCCCAGGGTTCTGGGATGGTGGAGCCCTGCAGTGGTCTCCCTGCCCAGTGGGGAGTCTGCTTCTCTCTCCCCCTGCCTCTCACCCTGCTTGTGCTCTGTCAAATAAATTTATTTAAAAAAAAAAAAACTTTTAAAAAACTAAAATCTTTAAACAAACACTTTTTCTAAAAAGCTGGGAAATGGAAGGTCCCTCTCTATACCTGGAGGCAGGGAGGCTGACCTTCACCAAAAAGACCTCCAGTAACACTATAGCCACCGTTTATTAAGGGTTTATTATGTATGAGACTGTGCTAAGCATTTCATATATCACCTCAATCTAATTCTCGCCTCAACCCTATGAAGGTGTAACTACACTTCATAAATGAGAAACTGAGGCTCAGCCAGGCTAAGTAACCCTAAGTGACTCTCAGGGTCACACAGCTAAGTGGAAAAGCATTCCAACCTAGCCATTAACTACTATTCATTACTTTTATCAGGGCTTTGAGATTGCTTGACACACTTTTTAAAAATTCAAACATTTGTAAGTCTATCCAGGACCTCATAGAAATGGCAGCAGGGCAATAGATGACCTATAATGAATATTCCAGGTCAGATGTGCAAAAGGACCTAATTTTAACATAAGGAAAGAGGGTGGTGACAACCTTAGAGAATCCTAAACTACTGAGATTGCTCTTTGGAGAATGCTTCTTCCAGCAGCCCTTATTTTTTTAGATTCTAGATTAGAGATGCAAAAGCAGCTGGCAGAACTTCTGAAAACTAGCATGATAATCACCCCAACTGTAAGCCCAACTACCCTAGAGTTGGGCACTAGCAAGATCACAGCTAAGTGCATTGACAGAGTACCTCAGACTCCCTCAGGTGGCAAGAGAAGTCTGTGTTCTCCCTATGAAGGATGCCATTCCAGTAACCCTAATAAGTCCTTGGAGGAAGTATTGGGCTAGTTAGGCCCTATGTCTGGTGGGGGTGGGGGGTAAGCAGAAAGGGTAGAGGCAGATAGGACCAATTCTTCCTAGAAATGTCCATCCTCCCACTGAGATGGCAGGTCAATAAGAAAGAGTAGAAGTAGGGGCGCTTGGGGGGGGCTCAGTTGAGCAGTCGGTTCTTGATTTTGGCTTGGGTCATAATCTCAGGGTCGTGAGATCAAGCCCCTGGAATCTCCGTGAGAGTCTCTCTCTCTCTCTCCCTCTGCCCCTCCTTCCCCAGGCTCAGGCACATGCACGCTGGCTTGTATACACACACACTCTCTCTCTCAAATAATCTTAAAAAAAAAAATAGAAGCAATATCCTTTGACAACTAAAAAGGTAGCATGATTCCAAAGGTGTGAAGGCTGTGAAAAGGTCACCCAAGGTATGAAAAGACCAAAGAATTGATATTCATTGATAGAATGAATGGCTCTGGGGATATGGGGAGCAGAAGGATGGATATACACCAGGAGCATTATTTCTTACTTTACTCAACTCTTAGAAAGCCAAAATCTTCACCAACACTTCAGTCCCTGCCTCTACGCTCCTTTTCTATTACATCACTAGGATGAGGGGCTTCTTTCCTCCCCAAACCTTAGCCTCTCTCAGAGAGCCAGCCAATGCCAAGGCCCCAGGAGGGAAGTTAGGTCAGCATGGGGCAGCTGGCCACTAGAGGGTGGTGTTTCTGTGGTTAAGGGGATCTTGAGAGTCTGCAATCTTGGATGGGAGTGGCTGCCAACTGGTACCTGTAGAGGAGAACCCAGCAGAAAAGAAAGGTGAAAAAAGCTAAGTAGTAAGTCTTAGGGTAATGGTCCTTCCGAATAAGTGAGGAGTAAGGAATAGGAATGAAGTAGGAGGAAAGCGTTAGCCCTGACTCCCCACCAGAAATCACAGTCCCCACTCCTTGGAAAAGGAGATATTGGCCCTGAGCTCTCCCCACATACAGAGAAGCCAACGACAAAAAGATTTCTCAGTTTATTTGCATATATACATGGTCACCCTAGGGAGCCTGCTCCACTTCAGGAATCCCCAGCTCCCTTCACCCAGCCAACACCCAAAACCTGCACAGAAGAGTGGGTCCTAAATAAACAATGCTTAGGACTCACAGTGCAACCCCGCAGGTTGTAACAATTCATTTAGCAAAAACAGAGGACTAGAGGCCAGAGCCTATGAGACATCCTTGGCCCATTGTAAACATTGACAACCAGGCCACTGGAGCCTGGAAAAGTGTGCAAACATGAGGGTACCACACTGTGTGACCTCAGAGGACTGGGGACACAGCTGGCAACCATACCCGTGAAGTCCTAAGGGCCTACACCCATTGGAGCCTGGCAAGTGCCAGGGGCAGAATCAAGGCAGCGACCCAATGCCTGAGGGCTCACATGAGCTGGCAGCGGCGCTCTTGCCCATAGGAGTTCTCCACCCGGGCAATCTCCTGGATGACTTTGGTGAAGATGCCTCGAGTCAGCTGCAAGGGACAGAGATTCAGGGCAAAAAATAAATAAATAAATAAATACACAAATAAATCAGTTCATTGCCAATACAACCCAGCTCTGAGATGTATACCCCCACTCCCCTACCATCCTCACCACCAAGCAGTGCCTTAAGAAAAACACTGCTACCCTAATTTTGCCCATAATCTTCAGGCCAAGCACCTGGTTCTCTCGAGCAGATGACTCCATAAACGTCGCACCCCAGGACTCTGCCAGCTTCTTCCCTTCAACTGCCTGGACCTCCCTAGAAGCAAATTTGGAACATGAAGATGGAAGATAGCAATGTCCCCAGGTTCTCTGCAAAGTCATTATAGAATCTAGACTTCTGACTCATCCCGTCTTCTAAGGTCTGGGAGATGGCTTGGGGAAGGAGAAAAATAAAGGAGAACTCAGAAACCTAGGACTGAGACTGGAAATATGAAATTATAGCTTTTGCAATAGAAGGGTTATCTCATCTTAACCTTCAAGTTAGAAATGAAAAGAGGTGAAATGATTTGTTCAAGTCTGTGGCAGAGCCAGGACTAGAACCTGACTGATTGCTAGACCATCTCACTTTCCTTTGCCTTGAAATATAGAGATCTCTGTACCTGTCTGGAGAGAGATCTGCCTTGTTCCCCACTAGCACCACCGGCAGCCTGTGAAGAAATAACAGTTACTACTGGATCCCCTCCCACTCCCCATGGAACCCAAATTCCTTCACATCGTGGCTGGACAACTCCCCCAGAAGATCAGACAGGATCTGCCCTGGCCTCCTCCCTCACTTGGACCCTCCACTCTCTTCCATCCCCTCATGTCCATACTAGGTTTCTATCTCCCAGGGCCACTTACCGAGTTTTGCCATGGCCTTCATGTAGCTTTTGGTACAGACTTTCAATGACTTGGAAGCTTTAAACATAAGAAATGGAGCTATAAACTTATTCTGGGACAGCCCTCAGATTCTCCCAAGTCCCCTCTCATAACCTTGGTCACTTACCTATGCAGAGAGGTGACAGAATACACAAGCACATAACCATGGACCCCAATGATGAATGAATAGGGCAGAATGCTGTACTCATCCTGACAAGAAACAGAAACATCAACACCTAGATACACAACACTCAGATGGCAAAGGTCAGTGGGTTGCATCCTGGGGACCCTCCCTGGAGTGCTCCCTACTCCAGTCATTTCTATTCAACAAGTAGAGTAGCCCCAATGTGGACTGAACACTACCAGCTGCTAAAACACTTTTCTTTTAATACTACTTTATAGATGAGCCCCAGAGGCAAGCAAACCTCATCTCCCAAGATTGAACTGCAGCATTTAGATTACCATGCCCCAAACTGGTACCTGCCCTGCTGTGTCCACCAGGTGTAGGTGAAACTCATCTTTGCCAAGAGTCACTATCTTGCTGTAAGCTGAAAAGAAAAGAAAACTTGACTGTGAGGTGCCTTGTAGGGCTAGCAATGTGTGCCCCGATCCGTTCTTAACCCTAGGGGTGATATAGAGATAGACGAGGTCCAGAGAGCCCTCCAGGCAGCTGGAGAAACAATGTTAAGGTTCTTATTGTCTGGTCTACACCATCCTGGATGCAGTATCCTGCAAAATCCACACTCTAGCTCAACTAATAGCAAGGGATTGCTAGAGAAGAGATTAGATTTAATGGCTAATTAAATCAGCCCCTTGGCACCAGGAAAATCCCAAATTACGGAATTGGATGGGACAACAAAGACCTCCCTGCCCCACCCCTAGGGGAGAAATCTACTCACTGTTCTCCACTGTAGGATCATAGCCTTCCAGGAACTCGCCCTCCACAAACTGATGTGCCAAAGATGTCTTCCCTGTGGGAAGCAGTGATAGTTGTATCCAAATCATCCGTCCACATTTACATCCTCTGTCCTTTCGGGCTGTGGCCCAGGACTATAGAGGACCCCATATTAGCACCCTAGCCTGTGGGTGCCATGCAATATTTTTCCTTAGCCTACCCTCACCCTCTTTTCGCCTTGGGTCTCTGCACCCTGGCCACCGGATGCATTCAGTAGCGCCGCAGGAAGCCTTTCCCGCTGCCTTTCCCCACCCACCCCTGGGAAGATCCGGGATTCCCCTAGGATCAAGTCTGCCCCGCACCAGGACACCTGAGACTTGCCATCCACACAGACCGCGCCCCCGCCATCAAAGCCTGACCCCATCCCCACCCCTTCCAGGGTAACACTGGGGACCACTCTGGTGTTCCTGCAACCAAGCCCACATTAACCCTTACATGCTCCTACTTCCTGCAGCCCTCCACACACTACACCACCCCAGGCTTTCCTCCTCCATCCTTTCAATCCTCGTCCTACGACCCCGTTCTAACGATGCCACCATTCCTCTCCGGGTCGTGTTCCCGCGACAGCGCGCCTCCTCTGGCCACAAAGCCGCGGTGCGTTCGTGTTCTCCCCAAGGCGGAGACTCACCTACAGAGCGGTACCCGAGGATGACCACCTTCCTGTAGCGAACTAGCGGCATGGCAGTAACCGGCCCCGAGGGGCTTGCCGAACCGCGGGCTGAAGAGCCCTAAGAAGAGGAGATCTGAGTGTAAGGCAGGCGCAGCAACCGGCACAGTAAAGTCGCTCACCCTGAAGCTGCCAGGGACAAGCTAAGGGAAACCAAAACAAGCGCCGCGCCCGGAGCTAGCCACGTGATCACAACACAGCAAGACTAACGCGAGGGAGCCGGGCGCCGGGGGATCTACAGTGCCGCGCCGCTCCGGGCTCCGCCCCCCAGGCCGCTTGCTATTGGTTCATTAGAAAGGATAAGGGCGGGGCCGCCAGCGGGAGGGAAGGGTGGGCCTCACGTGGAGCCGGAGAACCAGGAGCTGCGCCTGCGCAGACTAGAGCCGGTTCATTCATAAAGAAACAGAAAGGAACCCGGGGTCCTAGAGGTGTTTGCGCATTTCCAACCTAGCAGAAGTGGCTGCGAAGAATCGAAAAATGGAAAAATACCCGTTGTGGCTCGGTTGGAATTTCTTCTCAGAAGATTCTAGGCTTCCCTTTTGCAAGGTCTCTGAGGTGCTTCGATAGGGGGAAAGAAGGGCCCCAAATTCCAATATATTACCTCTGCTTCCCCTAGACTTTGGCCCCTGATCTCTTATCGTCGATTTCCATAGTCTACCAGGATCTTCGGAAATGCGATTCTTATTCTTGAGAAAGTTGTTAGAATTTGTGCCCAGGTCATCTGAGTTTTGTAGTCATCCTAATAATCAATGCATTCATTTATTCAACAAATACTTATTATGCATATACTATATGTTTCAGGCATCGTTCTAGCTTTGGGGATAGAGCGAAGAACGTGACAGACGTCTCTCTGCTCACAATGATGCTTAAAGCCTAGTCTGAATAAACAAACATATAAGCAAGGAAATATTGGATAGTATTAAGTGCTATAAAAGGTGGTATAATAAGAAATGGCCACATTAGATTACCAATACTTCCTCTCAAAGGAACCCCTATTTAAACTGAGGTCTGAAAGACAATAAGGAGCTAGCGAGAACAAAATTCTGACAGAAGAAACCATTAGCGCTATTATGCTACGATGAAAATAAATTTGTTAAATTCCAGGAGAATGGGAGGGAGAGAGAGTGTGTGTGTCAACCTAAAGCAGACGAAATCTAAGAGGATGGCAGGGTCCCGGCCATGTAAAGAAGTTTGGGTACCCAGAAAGCAGTTGATGATCTGAATATCTGAATTGTGTTTCAAAAAGATTTCCCTGGTTGAGGGACGCCTGGGTGGCTCAGCCAGTTAAGCCGCTGCCTTCCGCTCCGGTCATGATCCCAGAGTCCTGGGGTAAAGTCCCACATCAGGATCCTTGCTCAGCGGGGAGCCTGCTTCTGCCTCTGCCTGATACTCTACCTGCTTGTGCGCTCGCTCTCTCTCTCTCTCTCTGACAAATAAATAAATAAAATCTTAAAAAAAAAAAGATTTCCCTGGTTAAAAATAAATAAATCTCTCTGTGAAGAAATGAGGCGAACAGGAGCAAGAGGGGAAGAAGATCAGTTGGGAGACTTACTTGTAGTCCAGGTGAGAGGTGAAGCAGGCTTGACTAGAGTGGTAGAGATGAATTAAGTGGAGAATTCTGGATACATTTTGAGGCTGAGGTCAATCTGACTTGCTAAAGGATTGGATATAGGAGGTGAGGGAGGGAAAAAGAAGAAAGAAAACAGCTAGGTTTATGGAGCTCTACTTTGTGCCAGGTGCATTTCATTGTTATCTCATTTAATATTGACAACAGCCCTAAAGTTGGTAATTGGTGTTATTTATCCATTCATCAACAAATATTTATCAAACAGCCATCATATCCCATGCACCCTTCTAGATGCTGGGAATAGAACAGCAAACAACACAGACAGGGTCATTTGCTCATAAGGAGCAAGTATTCTTTTGGGACAAGACCAACAATCTACAAATAAACAATAAATAAGCTATGATAGAAAAATAATAACTGCAGTGGGAGGAAAAACAAGGTGTTAATGGGCTAGGGAGTAATGGGGTGTAGTATTCCTCTTATTTTATATGATATCCTAGAAATCCTGAGGGGGTGACCTTTGTACCTGAGGCTTGAATGATGGGTAGCTATTATCACCCTTATCTTACAGATGTGGAAACTGAGATTTGGCCATATAGATAGCACACAGAAAGTAGTTCTTCTGGAAGGGCCTGATGAAGTGGGTATGCAGTAGTTAGATTGTACTGGAGGGGGGCGCCTGGGTGGCTCAGTGGGTTAAAGCTTCTGCCTTCAGCTCAGGTCATGATCCCAGGGTCCTGGGATAGAGCCCCGAGTTGGGCTCTCTGCTCAGCAGGGAACCTGCTTCCCTTCCTCTCTCTCTGCCTGCCTCTCTGCCTACTTGTGTTTTCTGTCTGCCAAATAAATAAATAAAGTCTTTAAAAAAAGTAATTAAGAAAAAAGATTGTACTGGAGGACACACTAATGCTTTAGGAAGTCCAGATCTACAAGAGTTGTTTCTTTTTTTTTTTTTTTTTTAAAGATTTTATTTACTTTATTTGAGAGAGAGGCAGTGAGAGAGCATGAGCGAGGAGAAGGTCAGAGGGAGAAGCAGACTCCCCATGGAGCTGGGAGCCCGATGCGGGACTCGATCCCAGGACACTGGGATCATGACCTGAGCCGAAGGCAGTCGTCCAACCAACTGAGCCACCCAGGCGTCCCTACAAGAGTTGTTTCAAAAAGCCACTTACTTTGGCCTCAGAAAGGGACCTAAAAAGTTTTTCGACTGGGTAAAGGAAGTTCCTTGCAGACCAGCAATTTTATGTTGAATTATTTGGCCTGAGTGGAGGTTGGTAGAGATTCCAGATTGGGTCTTAAAGGCACTGCAGGGTAGAACAAAGAACTAGATTCAGTGAAATTCAGTAAAAATTTGTTCACCTCCTATTTTGTACCAGATAGTCTTACAACGTGTCATACAGCGTGGATATAAAGATAAGTGAGATGGCTTTTATGCTGTTTGTCTTTCTAGATTAACTCTCTATTCTTGGGGCACCTGGGTGGCTCAGTTGTTAAGCGTCTGCCTTCAGCTCAGGTCATGATCCCAGAGTCCTGGGATCAGGCCCTGCAATGGGCTCCCTGCTTGGTGGGAAGCCTGCTTCTCCTTCCCCCTTGCTTGTGTTCCCTCTCTGGCTGTTTCTCTGTCAAATAAATAAATAAAATCTTGAAAAAAAAGTCTCTATTCTTTTTCACCCAGATTTGTTTCCAGGAGACACATCTTGCCCCCTGGATCTCAGCAGAATTCAGCCTAAGGGAAGCCCTCACAGAAGGTCAGATGGAGTGGGGAGAGTATCTGTGACTCCCACTGAAGGTCCTAGCACCTCTCAAATCACTCCCTCTACACCCCCCCGCAAGCATACACTTCTCTCGTGCTGTTTCTAGTTGCTCTCTCCCCTTCAGGCCTGCTTTGGTAACAGCTTCTCTGATACTCACCCTAACATACTACTGTACCCCTGTGGTTTCCCTATACCTTTGTAAATAATCTCTTTATTAAATCATTCTCAAATTCTCTTGTTTTCAATCAGGAGGAAAACAACAGGCCTAAGACAAAGGGTTTTCTCCTCTTGTGTCTTCTTCTTTTTATACAAGAGGAGAAGATCTCACAGCAGATTTTCACCTACATCTCCTTAAACCAAACTATTAAATGGCTATCTCTAGCTGCAAGGGAGCCTGGAAATTTTAGCATTTTCTTTTCTACTCTCTATAGTAAAGGAAGGCAAAAGAGAGGTGATTAGGAATAAATGTTCAGTGAGCCAAATCTGTAAGACCTGCACACCTCAGGAACAAGATATTTGTTTATTAAATATCAATCCCCTTAAAGATTAATGCATAAATGGTTACTTTGTAGAGATCACAGGTATACAAAGATCAACAATATAGGATCAACTCAAGAAAGTAAATCACTTTTTTTTTTTTTTTTTTTTTTTTTGGTCAGAGAGAGAGAGCGCACACATGCACACAAGTAGGGGAAAGAGGCAGGCAGAGGGAGAAGCAGGCTCTCCATCAAGCCTGACATGGGACTCGATCCCAGAACTCTGGGATCATGACCTAAGCCAGAGGCAGATGCTCAACCGACTGAGCCAGGCATCCCAAAGGTAAACTATCCTAATGGCAGGTAAATGGGCTTGGAATAAAATTTCTAGTGATGGGACGCCTGGGTGGCTCAGTTGGTTGGACGACTGCCTTTGGCTCAGGTCATGATCCCGGAGTCCCGGGATCGAGTCCCGCATCGGGCTCCCAGCTCCACGGGGAGTCTGCTTCTTCCTCTGACTTTCTCCTCGCTCATGCTCTCTCTCTCTCAAATAAATAAATAAAATCTTTAAAAAAAAAATTTCTAGTGACAGCGTCATATACCTTGCTATGTCTCAAACAACTGAAATAAAATAAAGATTAAATACTCCCAGAAAAATTTTTTTAAGATTTTATTTATTTATTTGACAGACAGGGATCACAAGCAGGCAGAGAGGCAGGTAGAGAAAGAGAGGGGGAAGCAGGCTCCCTGTCGAGCAGAGAACCCGATGTGGGGCTCAATCCCAAGACCCTGGGATCATGACCCGAGCAGAAAGCAGAGGCTCAGGCTCCTCCCAGATATTCACATGCTGATGGGCCAATGAAGGATATGTGTCTCTAGCACTTCACAGAAAAATAACCAGGATATACATGAAGGTCTCTTCCTTGCATGTTCCCTAGGTCTGGTTCTCCTCTCACTCCTGCACCTACACTTGACTTCTGCTAGTATGGAGATGATAAATACCAGTCCCTTTCAGGAAAATGGGAAGTACTTAGATCCTCTCCGGGCACCTTGCTCAATCCAGAGACCATAAATATAGCAATTGCAAGATGCAATATGCAATATGCAAAATAATTGAATTATCACCTATTAGAGCTAGAGGATCTTGGTGATCACCTGGTATCACAATTTTCTCCAGACTATAGGCTGAGAAGCAGCAGCCTGGAGAAGTAAAGTAGTTCACAGCAGCAGAACATAGTGGAAAGAACATGGATCTTGCAGTCAACCAGACCTGGTGTCAAATCCTAGCTTATTCCCTATGTGATCTTAAGCAATTTACTTCGCTACTCTGAGCCTCAGTTTCTCCTCTATGAAATGGTTGGAACAACACGGTAGCAGATGTCTGCCATTCTTTCCGGCTGCTGGCAGAAAGATCGAGGTCCAGGACGGCCCACGGCAGTGGTGTCAGCTACACCCCCCAGCACCCTGGGCAGTGTCAGCATTGGGCTGAAAGCTACAGTGTCCAGTGTTCAGTGGCGGTTTTCACAGTGCCCCCACTGGCTGGGTTCTTTGAGGCAGCCGTTTCTGGCTGCACAGCCTCAAAAACGCAGGACTCCAGTGGTCCCTGGGACCTGCTTAAATCCTTCTGGAATCGAACACTTATTTTTGCGCAATAGTTGTGAGAAGTGGATGCGATCCTGTATGTGATATACATTTCTTCACAGAGTATTAGGAAGTATTCTATTAAGAAAGAGTTGGTACTCCCTGAATTAACACCATAATAACATCGATAACAAATTAACATCATAATAACTGTCTTATTAGTCTAAAAGTGAATTCACAGTTTGGCTAGAGAGGTATGCCCAGAGGAAGGCAGATGGGCTGGCTCCCTCCCCGACACCACCGAGAAAGATGATCCTGGGAAGAACACTCAGTCTAGCCAATTTGCAAACTGGACTTGCTCAGGACACCTCCAAATATTTGTACGCCAGGGAAGCCTTGCAGTAATTCCCAAGTTCCTGATCTGGGTCCTACCATGCCAATGTATCCATTGCATTCTCTATCCACTGCCCAGAATGCCTGTGTCCTCTATCTAGGGTACTCTCTTTTCTAGTGAGGTACCAGATTGCTGCCTGATGAATAGAAAATTAGGACTCTCTCAGTGGGGTATTTCAGAAAGTCGTCTGGAGGCCTGAAGAACCATTCCTGCCTCACCAATGACTACGTTGGGTACCTCTCTCATCAAGATCATTCTGGGCGCATAGTAACAATTCTTATTGACGGAGTTACTCATTTTGCCACATTCCATTTTGGATTAATAGAGTGATATTAGCTGATCAATTATTCTTTCTCATCCATTTCATTTTCATTTTTAAAAGATTTATTTATTTATTTTGAGAGAGAATGAGCAGGGGAAGGGAGGGACAGAAGGAGAGGACCTTAAGCAGATTCCATGCTGAGCATGGAGTCAGACTAGAGGCTCAATCTCATGACTCTGAGATCATGACCTGAGCCGAAATCAAGAGTCAGACACTCAACTGACTGAGCCACCCAGGTGCCCCCTTCTCTTTCATTTTAGATACATTAATATCATGCAGTCTTTTTCTCCTCCAACTTACTCTTCGCTCCCTATTTCATCCTATGAACTAGTAGGTCCTACCAATTCCACAAATATAAATATTGCCTACAACTGTCCCTTCTCTCCATTTCCATTGCCATCTCTTTATCTCACCAGCATCATCTCTCATCTGCACCACTGCACTACCCTTTCTGCTTTTGCTTTCCTCCCTGGGCTCACTAACTCCTGAGTCTCTTCTCCACTCAGGAACTA
The DNA here is from genome assembly GCA_004024625.1 of Mellivora capensis. Classification (NCBI taxonomy): domain Eukaryota; kingdom Metazoa; phylum Chordata; class Mammalia; order Carnivora; family Mustelidae; genus Mellivora; species Mellivora capensis. The sequence continues at coordinate 21,017 of PISX010017306.1, read as the reverse complement.
GAACGATCTTTCTAAAATCCAAACTTGATCAGGCCATTCCACAAAGCTAAAACCTAATTAAATTAATTTAATCATTCAAATGACTGCCTGTTTCTCTAGAAAAACATTTTTAAAATATTTAGCATAGTAAAATGTCTATTAGTAGTTGCAGGGGCCTAATAAATATTTGTTGATGGGAGGGAGTCAAATGTCTGAGCCTAGGAGGAAATTCCTTGTTCTTTTGTGTGTTAATTTGCCCTGTTCAAATCTCAGGGCACCTCCTTCTTTCCAACTTCTTGGAAGTACCTCATTGTGGCCTCTGGCATCTCTTACAAAGTGATTTCCTCAAGGTCACACAGCTGGTGCAAAAGCACTGAGTAGAATATACAGCCCTATTGTTCCCAACTGTAGAATCACAGTTAAGGGAGAAGCAAGTGCAGTTGAAAAGTGACAACCACCCATATGAGGTCTGATCCTCCTGTAACACTCCCACCAAGTTTCTAGGTCTTGGTATAGAGTTTTTCCAAGATAAAGGAAATCTACCTCCTCATCCCACCAAAGCAGTCCCTTCTTCTTTAGAAAATTCTAACGGTTATTGAAAAGCAGACAAGTCAAAGAATAATCCATCCTAGCCCACTTATCAGAGAATAGAGAGAATGAGGGAAAGGAGGTTGGGTGTGACAGAGACCCACATCCTCCTTCCTGGGCTGGTCTGAAGGTGCTTTGGGTCAGCTTCCTCAAAGAGGAAGGTGGATGACTTTGACTCTAGCTTAGTTCACAGACAGACTTGTGACATTTACTCTCAAAACCTCCAAGAGATACTATAGACTAGCCAAGGACTAGAACAGGGAAGGGATGTGTGTGGAGGAAATGGGATTAATCCCAGCTCAAATGTTGGGTGGAATCCCAGCTGCTGCAGCTGCTGAGGGCTTAACCAGCTGTTTCCTGGGCAGCTGCAATGTCCAGCCCAGGCCTGGCTCTTGGGGTGGCAGCTCTGTCTCAGCTTAGGGCCATCAGCTCCAAACTAAGCCAAACTCTGCCGAGAGAATGGCTGGAAAGCAAGAGAGAAGAACAGAATAAGAGTTCCCAGTTCCAAGGACTTCTTCTGTTTGGACACCACGTGGTGTGAAGTCAAATAACTATGTTCTTAGGTGATGTGGTCCCCAGGAGAGAAGCTGAGAAGACAGTTTGGGTTTAGGTTTCAGAGAGAAGCAAAGTCAGGGCTGGAGGTATCGCCTTCAAATCTGTCCCCATCCTATCCTGCCCTGCTCCAATATCCCTACGCTGTCCCCCACCCTCTGCTCCCATAACACACCATGTGGGAATGGAAGCATTTTCTACTTGCAATCGGAACTTGCAATGCTCACATGCACAGAGGAGGACCAGCTGACTTCGGGATTAAATATGACCCCCAAAAGCCATCCAATTGCCAGTTTCTTTTTTAAAATGGGAGTTTGATTCCCACTCCCACTCCCAACTCTTTCAAATCCTACAGTTGCTTTTCACCTTCAGGACAAAACTGAACATCTTTAAAGTATATCACGCCTCCCTTTCACTAAACTGAGCTTACTGATGCTCCTATACTCTTGAATTGATGTTCAATTTACTCTTGCTCCCCAACTTCAGGCCTTGGAACATGCCGTTCCCTCTGCTTGAACAACTCTTACCCATCTTTCAGGTCTCAGCTTCAACATCACTCTTCATCTTCCACCGCATTCAACAACCGTCTGACCACTGTGTCTTGCCAGGTGAAGTGTGAGAGCCATGCCTGCCTTCCTGTCCTCTCCCCAAGGGAGGCACTCAGTAAGATCTGCCTGAAGATATCCCCCCATCTAATGGGAGATGTTCATGTGCATACATCAACCAATTCACATACAGAGACAGTAACAGGGAGAGGAGAGTCTGAATGTGCTAACTGCCCACACAATCCCACAAAGAAATACCCTGACCAGCCATAGCCTTCTTCCCATAGACAGCTGCTCCAGTCTTCCAGGGATAAAGGCTCTAGGTCAGAAATGCTCACTTTTTTTTTTTAAAGATTTTATTTATTTATTTGAGAGAGAGGCAGTGAGAGAGCATGAGCGAGGAGAAGGTCAGAGGGAGAAGCAGACTCCCCGTGGAGCTGGGAGCCCGATGCGGGACTCGATCCCGGGACTCCGGGATCATGACCTGAGCCAAAGGCAGTCGTCCAACCAAATGAGCCACCCAGGCGTCCCGGAAATGCTCACTTTTCAGAGTTCATTATATTCACTAAGTAAAGGCCCCTATCTTGGCACTGGATTTTTTTTTACTTCACACAGTTCTGGAAGATTGGATTAGTCCGCTAGGGCTGTCATAACACAATACCAAAAACTGGGTGGCTTAGACAGCAAACATTTATTTTCTTACTATTTTGGAGGCTGGAAAAGTCCAAGATCAAAGTTCTGGCCAATTTGGTTTCTGGTGAGATCTCTCTTCCTGGCCTACCCATGGCTGCCTTCTCACAATGTGTTTGCATGGCCTTGCCTTGGTGCGTGCAGAGAGAGAAAGCACCTTTCTGATGTCTCTTCTTAGGAAGACACTAGTCCTATCAGATCAGAGCCCTACTCTCGGGACTTCATTTGACTTTAATTACTTCCTTAGAGGCCCCTCCTCCCAAAACAGTCACACAGGGGCACCTGAGTGGCTCAGTGGGTTAAGCCTCTGCCTTCAGCTTAGGCCATGATCTCAGGGTCCTGGGATCAAGCCCCACATCAGGCTCCCTGCTCAGTGGGGAGCCTGCTTCCCCCCTTCTCTCTGTGCCTGCCTCTCCGCCTACTTGTGATCTCTGCCAAATAAATAAATAAAATCTTAAAAAAAAAAAGTCACACAGGCTTTAGGGTTTGCCCGTGTGAATTTGGAGGGGGAGGCATCTATTTAATCCATAACAAAGCGTGATCTCCCCTCTCCTCTAATCTGGAGGATTTCCTTTATTGGCTAGATAACTTTAGTTAAGGAAGGCAGTGATCCAGGCAGGAGAAAGAAGAGCCAATGAAAATGAGAAATAGTTGTCAAAAAGCTAGGACTTACTAGTGACTCAATGAAGGGAAGGAGAGTCCAAAACTTTTTATTTGTTTATTTATTTTAGAGCAAGCGAGAGGGAGAGGGAGAGAGAGAATCTTCAGCAAACTCCCCGCTGAGCTCAGAGCCCAATACGGGGCCCAATCCCGCAACCCTGAGATCATGACCTGAGCCCCAAAACCAAGAATTAGACGCTTAACCGACAGAGCCACCCAGATGCACCGAGTCAAAAACTTCTTAAGGCCCTCTCGGATGTGGTCATTTCCATCAAGGCAATCTTATTTCTTGTTATTCCTGCTCCAGGTCTCCCACTTACCAGCTGTGGTCACTTGAGCCAGTGACTTAAACCTGTCTTTGCCTCGGTGTCCTTTTCTGTAATACAGTCCCACAGGGTTATCGTAAGGAGGAAATGAGATTGCATGGAAAGAGCTAGCACAGAGTCTGACATGTAGTAAATTCTCAAGAAACATGAGCTACATATAGTTACACTCCCAGATCTCCCACTCTAGTCAGCTTGCTAGATTCCAGATTCCAAGTACCTGTTCATGTCGTTACTTCTGCCTGGAATGCTCTCTCTGGTCTCCTCCACCTACATGCCTCAACATCCTAGCCAGGCCCTCCTTTCTCCACAAGGCTTTCTCTGTACTAATATGACATTTTCCACCCATTCAGCTCACCCTGATTAAGTAAACTGTTTTGGTAGTTAAACATCTTGTATCTTTCTTCCCAGAGGGAGCTCTTTCTTCATATTTTGTGTGTTTTTCATGCCTAATGCAGCGCTACACTGTAGATGTCCAGTAAATCTGGCTTGAAGAGAGGCCGGGGGCGGGGGCTGTCTGGATTTTGGGGGGTTAAAAAGGTCGACTGAACCTTGAAGCGGTGGTTCTCAAGTCTGGTTTCCCAGTACACAGAGAGGTCTTGCAGAGATTACCACAAAATACTCTGTAAATTCTCAAAACAAGATCACTTTTAATTATTCTTTAGTTCTAAAGCAAGCCCAACTCTTTCACATAGCACCTTCTGAAGGAGTGTTATGAAATCAAAAAATTATGGGGGCAACACCCCCTCCCCCAAATATTTGGGAACCATGGATAAATCCTGCTTCTAGTGGAGTGGTGAGGAGAGAAGCACACAAACAGCAGAAAACAGCAAAGGCAGTGAGAAATGGGAGCAGAGTGTAGAAAACCTTGACCGAGTGCCTTGTCCACACTGGGCACAGACACTGATCTTGTCAACAGTCCTTCTGGGGTGGCGTCAGTATCTGCAGGTCTGCCTGATTTTCAGGCCATGCTCTGGGAAAGATCCACAGCTTGGACTGTGAGATCAGAAGATGGGTGGGAGGGGCGCCTGGGTAGCTCAGTGGGTTAAAGCCTCTGCCTTCGGCTCAGGTCATGATCTCAGGGTCCTGGGATCGAGCCCCGCATCAGCTCTCTGCTCAGCAGGGAGCCTGCTTCCCCCTCTCTCTCTGCCTGCCTCTCTGCCTACTTGTGATCTCTGTCTGTCAAATAAATAAAATCTTAAAAAAAAAAAAAAAAGAAGAAGAAGAGGGGTGGGAGGTGGCAACAGGTACCTGGTAGGGATGGAAGGAAATGGTGGGTGGGAGGACACTAAAGGTAAGGCAAACTTTTTTTTAAATTTTAAAATTTTTTTAAAAATTTATTTATTCATTTGACAGACAGAGATTACAAGCAGGCAAGATAGGCAGGCACGGAGAGAGAGGAGGAAGCAGGCTCTCCGTGGAGCAGAGAGCCCGATGTGGGGCTCGATCCCAGAACCCTGGGATCATGACCCTAGCCGAAAGCAGAGGCTTTAACCCACTGAGCCACCCAGGCGCCCCAGTAAACTTTTTTTTTTTTTTTAAGATTTTATTTATTTATTTGAGAGAGAGAGAGAGCATGAGAGGGGGAGAAGGTCAGAGGGAGCAGCAGACTCCCCCGTGGAGCTGGGAGCCCGATGTGGGACTTGATCCTAGGACTCCAGGGTCATGACCTGAGCCGAAGGCAGTTGCTTAACCAACTGAGCCACCCAGGAGTCCCTAAAGGTAAGGTAAACTTACTCCACTTCCCGTTGCCTTTATCAAGCAGTTCCTGGAAGCCTAAGTATGGTTTTATCTCTAGACATTGAACTCAAGGGTCACAAGGTGAGGGACATGAGGTGGCAACTTAGACATGCACAGAATCTGGCTACAAGTATACCTCCAGTTTCTGGGAGCCATAAAGCTAAACCAGGTAGGAGGGATGCAAAAATGCCAGGCTTGGACAGGTTTTCACAAGGAGAGGTGTGTGGGCTCCTTACCAGCTCTTGACACCTGTGGCTCAGCCCTGGCAGCTTACCAAGCCCCACCCACCATCTCAGGCCTCCTGAGACAAGGCTCCTCTGCAAAGGTCCAGTCCACTCATCCCTGCAGTATGTAGTTCTCTCTTATTTGGTCTGGAAAAGAACTAATCTTGAAGGCCACCAGAGGGCGGTGTATAGCAGGGACCCTGTGGACTGAAACCGCACAGCTGCTACAGGCCAGGGCTAACTCCTTGGTGCCCCCACGCCACCAAACTTCTCTCCCCCTGAACCCAGACATTCCCCTTCCACTGAAGTCCAACTTCCTCTGAACTTTCATTCTTTTTTTTTTTTTTTAAAGATTTTATTTATTTATTTGACAGAGAGAGAGAGATCACAAGTAGGCAGAGAGGCAGGCAGAGAGAGAGGGGGAAGCAGGCTCCCTGCTGAGCAGAGAGCCGGATGCGGTACTCTATCCCAGGACCCTGAGATCATGACCTGAACCGAAGGCAGAGGCTTAACCCACTGAGCCACCCAGGCACCCCCCTCCGAGCTTCCATTCTAACTCCGCAGCACCCGACTATCTGAGTTCCTGCCTGTCTGCTGTATTGGAACCTGAAGGTTCTCGGAATACCCAGCCCAGGGAAGCAGAGCCAGGAGAAGAAGAGAGGAAAGAGGAGGGGTGGGGTGTGGGGGTGGAGGAAGCCAGTAGAAACAACAACTAGGACAGGCAATCAAGAAGAGGGTTCCTGTTGTAATGCCTATATGCTCCTTGCTTGGAGAGCCTCCCCATCTTCCCCTATACACACACACACCAGGGCTTGAAGCTGTTCTCTGCCCCCAGCCCTTCAGGAGAGATAGGTTCCAGCCCTCCAATCCCATTCTTTCTCCTGACCAAGAGTGTTTGGGGACTATCAGTTATAAATTAACTGGGGATTCCCATGGATCATCAGTTGGTCCTGTGACATCCCAGAATAAAACATCACCCCCATTCAGACCCTGGCACCAGGGTAGGATGGGAACTAGGCTGATTCAGGGCCTTCAGGGAGTGACCAAGACTGCAGGCTACCAATCATGGACCAGAATTCTCTGAGTATCAGTAGTAATGCAATAGCCTGTGACCTCGCTGGAGCCTCTATAAATGAGAAAGGACATGTGCAGACCCTCTTGCTCCTTCAACAACCCTGGCCCCTCCGCCATTCGACATTCGGTATGCAAGCATGCGGACAGAATGCTGGTCCTCTCTGGGTGGGAAAAGGGACCAGCAGCCTAGAAAAGCACACGACTCTCTGCTCTCTTTGCTGATCAATTGGGATGCCCCCTCCGATGGGAGGAAGCAGGCAGGAAGACCTGCTGGACAAGGAGGGAGGAGTCGGAAGTAAGGTATTGACTCAGAGTTGGTCCCCTTCTCCCCTCCTCTGGAGGTGAATCCCCCTCTGAACAGAGATATTTTCCAATAAGCTCCTGCAAGCCTTCCCTTTATTAGGCCACCTGTAGGAAAATGTCAGACATCAGACTGGCTGGCTGTGTCAAACAGTGTTAACGCCGTGCCCTGGACTCTCACCTTGCCAGGCGGGGCAAGCAGATCATTATATTACAATTTATAAATAGAAAATAAAATAAAATAATCGGTTGGGGCTGAGGCACTCGGGAAGAAGAGGCAAAATAGTCCTCTTCAAGGAGTATCCACCATCGACCCCAACTACCTAGGACCAGGGATCTCCTCTCCGCTCCGGTGGAGGTTGCCCCTAAACCAAGCAGTCCGGTCTCGCGTCCATTTTTCTCCCTATCCCCTCCTCCCTGCCTCCCCGAGTCAGCATCCTCTGCTGCCCACACCCCCAGATCTCAGCCCACACGGCCGGGTTTCCGCAGGCGCCTCGAGGTTTCTACGTCCGACGACGCACTCAGCCCAGTAGCTCCTCCGCCAAGCGATAGAGGAACCGAGAGTACCAGTGCATGCCGGTGGGCTGGACCGCCCCGCCCGGAAGCAGCGCCCCCAGCGCGTGCAGCAGGCGCAAAGGAGCGAAGGCGCGGTGTGCCCACTGGTGACTCTCCAGAACCGCGTAGCACGAGGCCAGGACGTCGTTGACCAGCAGCGTCCCGTGTGCTGTGAGTGGCGCGAACACGCCCACGGCTTCCTCTCGCGCCACGCGGGCCACGCGCGCCGGCCGAAGCGCGTCCCCGCCGGGCGCCAGCACCGAGTCCCCCGCGCGCAGCCGGCGCGCGAACACCGGCGCAAAGTCGCCCGGCGCGGGCGCCGGCCCTCGAGCAGCGAACACCAGGTGCCAGGGCGTGAGCAACAGCTTGCGCGGGGGCCGCTCGGTCTCCACAGCCACGAAGGAGGCCCGGCGCTGCAAGTCCCGGTCCAGGAAGAGCAGAACGGGCGTGGGCACCACCCGGCCTGCCGCGTCTGCCGCCAACACCCAGTCACCGCGGTGCAGTTCTCGAAGCCCCTTCCGCTCGCCGCTCCGCAGGCGCACGGTGGCATTTCCCGGAAAGCAGCCGCCTGCCCTGACGGCCAAGGAGTTATCTGCAAGGAACAAGCACAGCGATGATTGAATCAAGACCGGGGGTTCCGGGATGTTGGTACGGATTCTCAAAGATGTGGGTCAAGCCCAGAGCAGACCTCGCCAGTCCTGGAACATGTAATTTCCCACGGATCTGGCCCCAACATGGGCAGAGATACAAGGATGGTTTACAACACTAACGGCCACTTGTTCTCCCCTAGGGTCGCACCAGAGCTATGCAGCCTCAGTTTCCCGGAAAGAGCCCCCTTTGGGCGGACTTCACCACCCACCCCCTACTGTACCGGCTTTGACCGACACGTGGACGTGGTTGCGGGACTCGTAGTAGACCCAGTCGAAGCCGGCTTCCACTGCCAGGCGCGCCAGCAACCCATACTTATTGCGGTCGCGGTCAGATGTGGTGATGTCCAAGGCACGACCTTCGTAGTGGAGAGAGTCCTGAGCATGATGGCCATCCTCGTCCCAGCCCTCGGTCACCCGCAGGCGCACTCCGGGCCACATATTCATCACGGCAATGGCCAGCGCGTTCACCCGCTCCTTACAGCGCTGGCGGGGAATCAAAGAGTCAGTCTCCTCACTACCACGACCACTTCAGGGGCAAAAGGGACCTGGAAGGGAGGGTCGATTCTTTTGTTTTCCTGGCCCCACACCACTTCCTCCCAACTTTTTAGTGTCCTGAAGAAGTGAGAACCCCAAGAGGTGGCGTCGTCAATACCCACTCCCGTTTCACAGTGTTGTGGGAGAACTGTGGGGGTCACCTCAGAGATTGAGAGGGGTTGCCTGTACCTAACTCTTTCCCTACTTTGGACCCCTGCCCCTCACTCGTTATGGGATCTCGGCTCAACCTGGGAGAGGGCAGGAGTTGAGAGGGCGGGTGGAAGCTCTGTCGGGGAGGGGTTGAGCGGCCTGGCTCCCCGAGAGGAGCCCCTGTTTGAGCCTGGCCCCCGCCCCAAGCCCCGGCTGCCCTCCCTCCGCCTGATTCATCTTTTGTTTCGTTGCCTTCCCTGGCACCGGGCATCGCTTCCTTCCTTCCTTCCTCCTCCTCCTCCTTTCGGCCCCTAGCATTAACCCCTTCGTGGTGCGAGTACCCCCCACAGAGGTGCCCAAGCGGAGCCGTGCGGGATCAAGCCTACTGGAAAAAGGGTTTGGATGGCGGGGGCTGCGCGAAATACAATAGCCATTCTCCGGGATGACTTAACCGAGCGAGAATCCCGGGCCGAGGCCGGGGACGCGCCGGGAGAAGCGGACTCAGCAGCTCCATCCACAAAGGCGCTTTTCAGCCGCCCCGGCTCCGGGAGAGGAAAGGGCAGAAAGCCGCGCCCCCCATGCCTGCTCCCGCCCGCCGGGGTCCCCTCCCCCAGTGCGACCAGCCCTCCCAATTCCAGCTCAGGCTCTGCCAGCCCTGAGCCCCCGTCTCTCCATCTCTGTTCCAGATGCAGCCCAGAAAGGCGTGGGAGTAGCACCTGAGATTAATGGGAGCTGCCCTAGCGCGGAACTGGGGGGCCCCCTGCAGGGTGGGAGTGGAGAGGAGGAAAAGCAGCGGGCTGGAAGCCTGCACCCGGGGGAGTGAGACCGCGGTTATCTGGGCTGCTCTAGTCTGGGAGCCGGAGACCTTGGCGCGCACCATACCACGGACGCGGCAGGAGGAGGCGCAGAGAGGACAGTTTCCATTTCTTCTCCCCGCTCCGACCTCTCACCTCAGACTTGGTTTTCTCCTAAGTGCCAGAGGGCCATTTCCCTCTTTCCCCTTCTCCCCGCGTTTTCTACACCTCCGCAGGGTTGGAGAGCAGGGGAGGGGAAGACAGGAAAAGTGGTAACTCCATCCAACTTTTTGTCGTTTTGTCCCCTAAGGAGGCCCTGAGGCCTTGACCTGCGGGGGCAGCAGCCCAGTGCAGAGCCAACTCAATGGAGGCCTTTTGCAGCCAGGGTGTGGGAGATAAGCAGGACGGAGGGGTTCCCAGGCCTTGTCAGAGCCCCTCCAAGGCCTGTCCCTTGTTCTGGCCCCTCTGCTGCAGGTGGCAGCCAGGGAAAAGGGCCACAATATTCCATGTCCAAGGAGGGAAGGAGTGTCCCCTTCCCAATCTCTGAGTAGTAGTAGAAGGAATTCTTACTCCCCTGGACAGGTTTTCCTAACAAAGTAACCTGGAAAACTATGGCAATTAATCAGAGGAAATCCGTACCCCTCCCTCTCCCCCCACCTCTCCACTCCATACACAATTAGGTGGTGTAATGGAAAGTGTATAGACTTAGAATCAGGAGTCCTGAATTCTAGTCCCAGCCATGCCACTAATTAGTTTTAAGACTTTGATTAAATCGCTTTTCCTCTTGGGGCCCAGCTCTCAGCCGCAAAATTGAAGTGAGGAGGTGGAAGAATGTGATTTCCAAGTTTCCTTCCAGGTCTGATATTTGAGATCACTGGCCAGAGGTGGTCCTTCACTCCCAAGGCATTGCTCACCTCATCCTAGGTCAGCTGGGTTCTAGTTGCCGTAGATGTTCAATACATGCTAGTTGATTTTAACTCCAAGGAAAACCTCTGAGCTAAGCTGAACTTGAGGGATGTGGGAACACTTTGATTCTCAGGTGGGCCCATCTGTTTTTCCCACTGAGAACTACTTTTCACCCAAAACAGTCATTTAGACTCTAGAATAGTCTTGCCTTGGTTCTAGGATCCTCCCCACCCCCATGCTGAAGACAATTCCTGCCCAGCCCCCTTCTCAGGTACATGGCCTGGTGACCTAACCCTTGGCCACCTCTTTCCCAGCCTCCTTCCATCTCTTTAGCCCAGAGATCTTTTCCACAATCAGGTCGGGAGCCAGGCTAAGGGTAGAGCTTTCTGTCTGCTGCCTCGCCAGCTCCTGGCCCCCAGCTCACCCCAGCCCTTCCTGCCTGGCTCGGTAGCTGACCCCCGGTCCACGCCTCAGCCATTTCCCGTCTCGCCTGCCGCCATCCTCTTTTCCCCCGCCCTCGCTGTCTCTCCCAGCTTCACTCTCACTAGTCCCTCCTCCCCTCCCCATTCCAGATTCTCCCCGTTGGAATCTCTCCTATCACCGAGCCCAGTGAGCACAGGTTTGGTTTTTTGTGTGTGGTTTTTTTTGTTGTTGTTGTTCTTTTTGTTTTTGGGGTTTTTGTTTTTGGTGTCGGGGAGAGGGACAGTGGAAAGATAGGGAGAGGAGATCTTTGGGATTAAGGTGTCTATAGATGAAGCCCAGCTTACCCTCCCAGGCTGCCACAGGAGTTTGCAATGCCCTGGCGCAGGTGGGGAGAGGTCCTCCTTACCTCAGTCATCAGGCGGTCTGCACCACTATTCTCCTCATCCTTGAAGATGATGTCGGGGTTGTAGTTGGGCACCAGGTCCCGGAAGCGCTCAGAGCCCCTTGCCACTCTCCCCTCGGCAGGCCCACTGGCGCCCAGGGTCCGCTCGGGCACGCTGGGCACAAATTGCTTGTAGAGCAACGGCACGAGCTGCTTGCGCACGTAGCGGCGCCTGCCAACCGGCCCCCGGCCCGGCCCGCAGCTCTGGGCGGGCAGCGCCAAAAGTGCCAAGCAGCACAGGGGCACCAGCCTGGCCGGCAGCGCCATGGATGCAGAGGACTCGGGCCAAAGGGAACGTTCTTGTCCTCACCAGCTCACCCGTCAGTTGGGCATTTCCCCAGGCACCAGAGAGCGCAGCAAGCAAAGCTGCCCCCAGAGTCCCCTAGAGCTCTTGTGGCTCTGCGCACCTGGCTGCCGCTAGCTCAGCCTACATGCTCCCTGGGGGTCTGGAACCTGCTACTGACGGGCCATCATAGCAGGGAGGGGGGTCGTGGGTGAGTGCCAGCCCAGCCTGGCTCTGCTGCCCGGCTCCGGAGCTGCCAGAACACCCCGGCTCCGCCTTAAGTGGCCCCTGGCCCCGCCCCCCGCCCTTCTCCCAGGACCGTCCCGCCCCCTCCCACCGGGGCGGGGGCTCTAGCCGGTGACCGCTGGTCCATTTCTCAACTGAAGCGTGTTCCATCCTGGAAACTAGGCAGGCACCTGTCTAAGAAATCCTAGTAGCTTTTCAGTCCTTAGCTCCCTGGATAAGCATCCTTCTACTTCCAAGCCTAAGCTTGGCACCAAACCACCCTCCTCTGATACTTGAATTGGATCTTTACTCTCCCAAAGCCTATCCTGGCAGGCCATTGTCCTCTGCTCTCCTCCAGAAAGTATGGGTTCCAGTTTCCACCCAAGGCTAGCCAATCCCTTTGGGCATACAACCAGAAACTTTCTTCTCTGTAGTCCTCCCAAAGCCTCCCCCACTTTCATTTCTTTTTGGCAGTAGTAACCAGGACTGGAAGGGGTGGGTACCAGTGGACCATTTTCTCTGGTAACTTTGCAGCCTTCTGCTGAGAGCTTCCCCCAGAATCAGGGACAGCTCTCTGTAGTTATAATTTGGTTCTGGACTTCAAAGTCTGCCCCCTGTCTTGTCCTTGCCAGACATCCAATAGCTACTTCTTTTCAAATGTATAACTTGTCAATTGGAAGCTTCTGGAGGGCAGTGGGTACTTAAGGTCATAGTCTTTAACAGGCTAAGGGGCTCTTCCCTTCACCTTCCATCTAGGCACCTCTCTAGCTTTCTCCCTCTGGACCTCCTGGGGCTCTGCTTCCAACCACTCAGATCTCATCTCAGAGGCTTGGAGCCTGCAATACTTCACCCACCAATTCACTATTGTTCAGAGGCTTCTGCCTTTGGCTTGGGTCACAGTCCCAGGTCCTGGGATGGAGCCCCACATGGGCCTCCCTGCTCAGTGGGAGGCCTGCTTCTCCCTCTCCCACTCCCCCTGCTTGTGTTCTCTCTCTTGCGGTCTCTCTCTCTGTCAAATCAATCAATCTATCTTTTTAAAAAATTTTTTTAAAAAATTATTTATTTGTCAAGAGAGAGAGGGAGAAAGAGCGAGTGAGCACAGGCAGACAGAGTGGCAGGCAGAGGCAGAGGGAGAAACAGGCTCCCTGCCCAGCAAGGAGCCTGATGTGGGACTCGATCCCAGGATGCTGGGATCATGACCTGAGCCGAAGGCAGCCGCTTAACCAACTGAGCCACCCAGGCGTCCCTATCTATCTATCTTAAAAAAAAAAAAAAAAGAAAAAAAGAAATCACTTTCTCAGGGGGCCTGGGTGGACTCAGTCAGTTAAATATCTGCCTTTGGCTCAGGTCATGACCCCAGGGTCCTGGGATTGAGCCATCGATTAGGCTCCCTACTCCACGTGGGGCTTGCTTCTCCCTCTCTCTGCCTGCTGCTCCTCCTGCTTGTGCTGTCAAATAAATAAATAAAATCTTAAAAAAAGAAATCACTTTCTCTAAGAAGGCTTCCCTGATGTCCTGACACTGCCCAGCTGTAAGTCCCTGAGAACCAGGAATGAACTGCCAATCATCGTGGTGTTAGAATTATGTCACCCTTACTAGACAAAGCAATTCTTAAATACGAAACTGTTTACCATGAATCCCCATGGCTAAGTGCCTGGCCTATAGTAGGTGCTCAGCTAAGTATCTGTAGCATCCACACTTTTTTGCTGTTCAATACCCACCGCCCAGCTCCATGGCTAGCACTTAGAGCAACTTTGTGTACATTAGAAAAACATGTTCCTTCCTCAAGACACCTAACTGCCATCTGCAAGAAAATAGTCATAGCAACTGTATATAAGACTACAAGGTGAACGGTGCCCCTCCAGAAGTTGCACAATACACAAATCTGTATCCTCTTGAGCAGAAACTTTGTTCTTGCCCCCCCCCCAGCACAGCAGGAGGGCTCACACAATCTTCTAGGCACTGACAGCCTCTGGAAAGACAGAGTTATGTTCTTTTCTGAGAACCACAAACCCATGTCAGCCAGCCTTCTTTCACTTTGCATCCACCCCAAGTCAGGGAGGAAAGGGCTGAGGATGCTGTGTGCGTACAGGGAGAAGTTATCCCATTCCTACAGCCATGCCCACTTACCGCCAATAACCAAAGCACAGAAACAAGCTGTGAGTATGAGAGTCAGGGGACCAGCTAGCTTTAAGCAAGGCTAAAGGAGGAGGAGGTTCCCACTGCCTAATTGTATGACCCAATACTAGACCCAAGTCCCTAAAAGGTACTAAGAATGCAGATGGAGGAAAGGGGAAAGGATGGTAGGCAGGATCTCTCTGTTCTTCTCAGCTGGTAGACTCAGAATTGGTGGGAATAAGGCTGTTCAACAGACACAGAGACAGGCCCTTTAAAAAACCAAAGCAAACCCTGGGATCAACTTTATTGCTGATGGTGTGGTCTCTTCTTCCCTACACCCTTGTCTCTCTGATGGTCCAAAGCCCCTAAAGGATAGCACAGTGCTTAGGCTCTGCTGGGCCAGAGGCAAGGGAGACAAGCTGCCTCCCAAGTCTGCCCCCAGCTCAGTTTCTCCCCTGTCCCCACCCCACCCTATTGCACATCAAAACATGTAAACATGGCTAGGGCATGGCCCTGAACAGCAGTGAGGCAGATTGATGTGTAAACAGATTTGGGACCAGGAGCCAAACCCAGTCACCCAGCCCCACCCCATGCTGAGGCCCTCAGTTACATTTGGAAAAGCAGGGGGGCCTGGTCCCAAACTCTGGCTCAGATTATGCAACAGTGCAGACAGCTCAGCTCTCCTCTACCACCCTCTCAGATTCCAGGTTCTGAGGTCCACCCACCCTTGGGCACCCCTCCAGGCCTGGGCAGCAGATGGAAGTGTCCAGTTTTCTCCCTCCCACCCCCAGCTGGAAGTCATTGGTGCTGGGGCTTCCGAGATGCCCGGGGAAAACCGGAGACAGGCAACGGCAATCTGTCCAGCCCTGGAGAGGAGGGAGGGTGGGCAGTCAAAAGCAGGGCATAGGCCCAGTCTCAGGGATAAGACAACCAAGCCACAGAAGGGGTATATGAGGTACGTAACAAACAAAGCAGACAGCATGCCACCTCTCCTGCTTGGATGACCCCAGTTCCAGAGGGCCCCACCTCACAACCACCCCATTAGCCTGCGTCCCCACTCTCTCTCACCAAAGGCCCGGATCAGCTCTGCCCGCACAGCTGCGGTAAAGGTCTTCACCAGACAGAGAGTGGTGAGGCCTGCGAAGGCTGCGTTGTAGAGGAACACGATGTAGAAATTGCCCAGCCAGTTGAAGCGTCCAAAGTCACCCAGCAGGTCAAAGCGAGTGAGCCCTGAAGTACAAAGGCGGGTATGGGAGTGGGCTCCCCAGCTCCAACTTGGCTCAGAGCCCCATTTTCTGCTGCCTCCTAGTGGCCACATCTCAACACTGCAATTGACAGGCTGGCCTCTCCTGTGTATTCATTCATTCCTCCTTCCCAACTTGTTCTCAGAGGGAGTTATGGCTGTTGAAGAAAGTGTCAGCAGCTAGGCTTCCTCCAACTTCCCTTCCAGAGTTTGGCATCTTCTCCAGTGGGACCCTCTCTGGCACCATGTGTCCCGAGGAGCAAACTGGGCCTACCACTTGTTCCTGGGCCAGAAACCTAAAAGCTGGTCACCCTGTGTAGAGGCTAAAGAGCTTCAACTCAGATCAGGCTGGTTTGGTTCAGATAAAACTCCACCCCTAACTGATTGTGTGATCTGCAGCAGATTCCATAAATTTCTGTGCCTCAGTTTCTTTGACTATAAAGTAGGGAAAATAATGGGACTGTGAGAATTAAATGAAACAACACATACAAAGCACAGTATGTGCCAGGCACTATTCTAACACTTGAGTCCTTAATCATCATAATAATGTAATCGCAAGTCCAAATCCAAGGGCCATCCCCCACTTAAAAAATATTCTTACCTGAATCCAATCTAAAGGAACTAGTGGACCCATAAGCCTAGTTTCCTACTGAAAACCCATGGCATAAATACAATGGTACAGTGGAGACAGTGTGAACAGAAAAGAACCAAACAAAACTGATGTAAATACTAAATCATTTAGGAAATGTGGTTCATGATGTGGTGAAGGGAGAACTCCCATACTACCCTAGGGGGAACTATTACTTTTGAACTTTTGAACATTTTTACCAGGAAATTCTAGATGATAGCTCTGAACGTGGGAGAAGGACTGAGTGTGTTGTTCATGTCCCAGTGTGTAGAAAAAGCACTGGACTAGTGTTTAAGAGACAAGGGTTCTAGCCCGACTTGGCCTTGCTTTAAGTGAGCTGTATAGCTATGTAAGTTGATCAGCTTCCCTGTTTTTTGTCTTTAGAAGATGAGAATGTTTATCGAGGATCCAGCTCACAGGAAGATTTGGGGGAAAATGGTGCTTCTCCACCAAAAAATGGAAGTAAACAGGGGAGGCTGTGGGATATAGCTAATGGGAAGATAATGAGCTTTATAGCAACACTATTCTGAAGCTCAACACAGGCATTTTACAGAGCCTCAATTTCTCCATCTCTATAATGGGGGTAATATCTCCGCATAGGTTGTTGTGGGAATTAGAGAGAGCATGTATATAAAATGTATGCTTAGCACCAGTAGGTACTCAGGAAAAGCCAATTCCCTTACCTCCTCTTGCTACTTACCCAGGGTTCGAGAAAAGACAGGAAGCGCTGAGCTTAGGACCAGGAGACAGACACAGTTCCCAATTATCTAGGTAGGAGTAAGGAAAGGGGAGGCGAGGGTAGCAGAGCTGTCAGTATCTCGCACCCATGCATGCCCCCAGGAGGCTTCCTTTATTCCCGCCTAGCTACCTGTGTCATGGCCGTGTCGTGCCATCTGGGCCGCAGACTGCGGAAGAATGGAGAGCTGTAGAATCCCACAACTGAGGATACCATCAGGTAACTGCCACGAGGTTAAGGAAGAACTGGCTGGGCCCTAAGGATGAATGCCTCATCTCAAAGGGAATGGACCTCTCCCCTAACCTTCCTTTCAAATAAAGTCTTTTTTTCCTTCTTGAACTGCAAGGTGGATAAAGACTTGCCCCCTTCCCCATCATTCCCACCACACCTCCCCACCACAGTCCCAGGAGACAGGTTCAGTGAAGAGAGGCAATGGTGGGTTTCCAGAAGGATACAAGATGAGTATAACCTGAATGACAGCACCAAAGGAGCCCAGCTTGGAGAAGGAGACCTGGCCCAGGGAGGCATCCTGAAAGATAGAGTGGTGCCACTATGCTCCCTTCCAGGAGCACCACCCAGCACCCAGCACCCAGCCTTCCCTCCGGTCTCAGCTTCTGTCTCCCACCCCAGCCTCTTTTTTTTTTTTTTTTTTTTTAAATAAACATATAGGGGCGCCTGGGTGGCTCAGTGGGTTAAAGCCTCCGCCTTTGGCTCGGGTCATGATCCCAGAGTCCTGGGATCGGGCCCCACATCGGGCTCTCTGCTCAGGGGGAGCCTGCTTCCTCCTCTCTCTCTGCCTGCTTCTCTGCCTACTTGTGATCTCTGTCTGTCAAATAAATAAATAAAAATAAAAAAATAAAAAATAAATAAATAAACATATAATGTATTTTTATCCCCAGGGGTACATGTCTGTGAATCGCCAGGTTCCACCCCAGCCTTTCTTAAGCCCTCCCCAAAAGATACACAGTCCAGTACCTGCATGCCCCGGGGCATGGCAGCCTCATCAATGAGCAGCTCCAGGATGTGGATGGCCACAATGAGTACAGAGAGGCCCTGTGGGAAGCAAGGTCACGGACTCCCATTCCTGCCCCACCCCACAGCTATACTGAGAGCTGAATGTTAAGAGCAGACACTCTAGTCCAACATTTTCTTTCCCACTAGCTGTGTGGGACCTCTTCAAGGTTACTGTTAGCAGCAGAGCACCATGGAGGGTAGTGTAAGACACACCCTTTCCAGATGGAAGGATGGCAAGAAGTTTGACTAGAAAAACGTACCTCCTCCCCCAGATCGATGAAACTTATTTCCAAGTCCAGAACATGGCAAGTGGAGGGATGGACTGATTCCAACCCTTATTTTCACCCCAGAGAAAACCTGTGTAACTACTTCGTGGCCATCTATGACCTTAGGGAAACTCCTTCAGTCCTGTTTCTTCACCTACAAAATGGGGATCAGTGGGCTCAGTACAGGGCAGGACACAAAGGAGGCAATAAGGGAGAGGCAACTACTATTACTGATGATAACTGCATCTCCTCCCTCTTCCTTGAGAAGACCTACAGTAGTCAAGAGCCTGCCATTCCTCACCCCCACCAGGAATGGAATACCTACCGTCAGCACCAGCAAGCACAGCATGGCCAGAGGGTAGCCCAGATTCCGCTGCCAGGCTGAGGCCTTCCGCCGCTTCTCTGCACGGGGATGGAAAGCTGTTAGCAAGGGCCTAGACTGACGGGCTACTCTCCCTGGGGAAACACAGGTATCCTCATCCCTACCAACCTACATACCCAGCAGGACCCTCTGTGTCTGCAGAGCCAGGACCTGTCTGTGTAGCAGCTCCATATCCAAATGCAGCCAGCAGGAGGTGGGATCTGAGGGCAGAGAAGATGGGGCGGCCTCCCGGTCCTGTAGCCCCCACCCAAGCCACAGCCCCTATTCCAGCCAGGGGGAACCACAACTCACTGCAAATCCTGCGGGTTAAAGCTGCCTCCTCGAAGGCTGAGCAGTACAGCTGCTCCTCTAGGTCTTCTAGCAGCTGGGGACAGGGGAAAGGGAGGGACTAACTATCAGAGGCTCCCCGATCCTGAGGGCACCAAGGAGACCCCTGCTCATCCCAGGCTCCACAGTCTCATTCACCACCTTGTGGCCAGAAGCTTGATCCAGGCCCTCCCAACTGCCTTTTGCTCTGCCTTGCATGTCTGGTGACCAGCCCCAGATGGTGGGAAGGGGTGAAGGATACAGGAGCCAGCAAAGGCTGTGGCCTTCCACAAGATGTGTACAACACAACTGTAGGGTAGTTTCACTGTCTGGCTCCAGCTTTGCAGGAATCAAAGGGCAAAGAGCACTACATACCCGAGGCTTGACCAGTAGCTTCCCAGTGACTGAGAACATGCGGGCGAGACCTAGTGGAGTACACACTGTGGGGACAGAAGCCAGTTATCTCCCAGACCCTTCTCTCCACCACTTACCCTACCCACCCTTCCATTCTCTCTCCTTCCACCCTGGTTACTTTGATCCAAGGACCTTTCCCATTCCCTCTAAGACCCTCAACACTCACCCAGGAGCAGCAGGACCCCAAGAAAGGAGATACAGGAGTAGAGGTAGGGGAGGTAGTACTCCCAGAAGTCTAAGGGTAAAAAAGAAGTATTTCAGTTTGTCTTCCTGGGGGCTGCTGGACCTCAGCGACTAGCAAGGACACCACACATAAGCCTACAAGGGTTAGGCAAGTAATGGTGAATGAGGAAAGCTGGCCTAGTGTCAGCAGAAGAGGGAGCAGTGGGGCTACAGCAAACTGGAGGCCCTAAGTCGTATCTAAAGAACACAGCTACAGGGGCACCCGGGTGGCTCAGCCGGTTAAGTGTTTGCCTTTGACTCAGGTCGTGATCCCAGGGTCCTGAGACCCTTATTTAAAAAATAAGATGGCACCCAGGGGTGCCTGGGTGGCTCAGTGGGTTAAAGCCTCTGCCTTCGGCTCAGGCCATGATCTCAGGGTCCTAGGATCGAGCCCCGCATCAGGCTCTCTGCTCAGCAGGCAGCCTGCTTCCCTTCTTCTCTCTCTGCCTGCCTCTCTATTTGTGATCTGTCAAATAAATAAATAAAATCTTAAAAAAAAAAAAAAAAAGATGGGGGGGAGGAACATAACTGCTATTAGGCCCAGTCCCTGGGGTCTAGTGAGGCTGGATCCTCAACCTTGTCAGGCAAAGCCACAAATCTGGTTATTAATGTAAAATCTCTCAACTTTTGCATGTCAGCAACTGACTCATTTATATTTTTAATCATTGCATGGGCCTGAGGGATCATTTCTGCAGGTTGGACTTGTCCTGATGTCCACCAGTTTGAAACTTCAGTCGAAGGAACACAGTCCCAACCTTCTCCACCTGAGAGGGATACGGTTGTTCCAGCAGGGGAGTGCATCAGCCAAGTGCAGAGCCACTCAGCCTGGAGGGAGGGGAGGAAGCCGGCCCTCTCACCATAGAGTGACTCCCTGCTGGCCTTGTTGTTGTCCACAATGGCCGATGCCACCCATACCATGCCCAGCACCAGTAGGGTGAGGAGCATCAACATCACCACCGTCTCGTAGACCCGGCCCAGGACACCCTACAGGAGGAGGCAACACGTGAGGGGCAGGATCAACACCAGGGGAAGGAAGGAGACATGGGCTGGCATGGGCTGGGGAAACCAGAGATGGCTGGATTCAGGAGATAGGGAAGGGCATCTCCCTCTTACTGCGCCAAATTGCTCCGTCCTCCTACCCTACATCTAGGGCCAATCCTCATACCAGACAGTCCTCATGGGCAACCCCCACTCCCCAGATCCCTTCTGCATCCTGCATCCTGCCTTGCCGTAGGAGGCTGACCCCAGAGGGCTGCATCACACAAGCTCTTTGCCCTCTGGTTCAGCCTGCCCAGCGAGAAGGACAGGCAGGGCAGTGGAATGTAGGGGGAGAGAGGGATAGGGGTAGTTCTTCAGTTTCCTTCAATCTCTGTCACTATGGTTTTGGCAGTAGCTGTGAAGCACCTCCCAGCTTCAACTATCAGCGGGTTCCAGAAACTATTTCCTCCTTTCGCTCCCACAGGCCTAGGAGTGGTAATGACTTCCTGCTAACAGTAGCACCTCAAATTCCTTGTTGATCCCCTTAACTCTGACTGAACCTCTGCAAATAGTCTTTGTTAAAATCTCTTCAGTGGGGACACCTGGGTGGCTCAGTTGGTTAAGCTGCTGCCTTCAGCTCAGGTCATGATCCTGAGGTCCTGGGATCGAGTCCCGCATCGGGCTCCTTGCTCAGCAGGGAGCCTGCTTCCTCCTCTCTCTCTGCCTGCCTCTCTGCTTGCTTGTGTGTACTCTCTCTCTCTGACAAATAAATAAAATCTTAAAATAAAATAAAATAAAATAAAATCTCTTCAGTGGGGCACCTGGGTGGCTCAGTCAGTTAAGTGGCCGACTCTTCTTTCGGCTCAGGTCATAACCTCAGGGTTGTGAGACTGAGCCCCATGTCAGGCTCTGCACTGGGTGTGGAGCCTGCTAAAGACTGTCTCTCTCGGGGCACCTGGGTGGCTCGGTGGGTTAAGCCGCTGCCTGCAGCTCAGGTCATGATCCCAGGATCCTGGGATCGAGCCCCACATTGGGCTCTCTTCTTAGCAGGGAGCCTGCTTCCCCCCCCCCTC
>PISX010017305.1:10254-43848 GCA_004024625.1 Mellivora capensis | reverse complement strand
CATTCCCACCAACAGTGTAAGAGGGTTCCCCTTTCTCCACATCCTCTCCAACACACGTTGTTTCCTGTCTTGCTAATTTTGGCCATTCTAACTGGTGTGAGGTGGTATCTCAATGTGGTTTTAATTTGAATCTCCCTGATGGCTAGTGATGATGAACATTTTTTCATGTGTCTGATAGCCATTTGTATGTCTTCATTGGTGAAGTGTCTATTCATGTCTTCTGCCCATTTTTTGACATGATTATCTGTTTTGTATGTGTTGAGTTTGAATTGTTTAAGTTTTTCTTTGATTTCCTTGTTGATCCAAACATTCTTGAACAAAATGGTCTTTAGCTTCCAAGTGGTTGAATTCCTTCCAAACTTTTTCTTGTGGTTGAGTTCCAGATTCAAAGCACTGTGGTCTGAGAATATCCAGGGAATCATCTCAGTCTTTTAGTATCTGTTGAGCCCTGATTTGTGACCCAGTATGTGGTCCATTCTAGAGAAAGTTCTATGTGCACTCAAGAAGAATGAGTATTCTGCTGCTATAAGGTGGAATGTTCTGTATATATCTATGAGGTCCATCTGGTTCAATATATCATTCAAAGCTCTTGTTTCAGATAATCATGTCAAAAAATGGGCAGAAACATGAACAGATACTTCTCCAAAGAAGACATACAAATGGCCAACAGACACATGAAAAAATGTTCATCATCATTAGCCATCAAGGTGATTCAAATCAAAACCATATTGAGATACCCCTGTAAACCAATTTGATTGGCCAAAATTAAGAAGACAGTTAACAGCAAGTGTTAGAGAGGATATGGAGAAAGGGGAACCCTCTTACACTGTTGGTGGGAATGCAAGTTGGTGCAGCCACTTTGGAAAAGAGTGTATATTCCTTAAGAAATTAAAAATAGAGCTTCACTATGAACATGTAATTGCACTAGTGGGTATTTACCCCAAAGATACAGATGTAGTAAAAATAAGGTCCCTATGTACCCCAATGCTCATAGCAGCAATGGCCACAGTAGCCAAATTGTGGAAAGAAACAAGATGCCCTTCAACAGATGAATGCATAAAGAAGATATGGTCCATATATACAATGGAATATTATGCATCCCTCAGAAAGGATGAATACCCACCTTTTGTATCCACATAGACGGAACTGGAGGAGATTCTGGTGAGTAAAATAAGTCAAGCAGAGAGAGTCAATTATCATATGGTTTCACTTAATTGTAGAGCACCAGGAATAACATGCAGGACATTAGGAGAAGGAAAATAAAAGTGAATTGGTGGAAACTGTTGGGAGAGATGAACCATGAGAGACTGTGGACTCTGAGAAGCAACTGAGGGTTTTGGAGGGGAGGGAGGTGGGGTGTTCAGTGGTCCTGGTGTTGGCTATTGAGGAGGGCATGTATTGCATGGAGTAATGGGTGTGGTGCATAAGCAATGAATCTTGGATCACTGAAAAAATAACGTTAAATTAAAAAACAAGCAAACAGAAAAAACAACAACAAAGCTTTTGTTTCTTTGTGATTTTCTGCTTAGATGATCTGTGTATTGCTGAGAGTGGCATGTTAACATCCCCACAATAAATGTATGTCTTCTATACCACTAATTTGATCTTCTGCCTCATTTATTATAGTCTTTAGTGTATCTAGATTAGATTGGATCTTATATCTAGCATTTTTTATGTTTTGCCAGATCAGCTCTCACTTCTATCCTTAGAGAGTCTATGCTGCCATTAATTTTTTTTTCTCCAACCTAGCCATTGTCTGGATAACTGTTACCCTGAATTCTATTTCCAACATCTTGCTTATGTCCATATCCAATAGTTCTGTGGCAGAGGTCAAAGTCTCTGAATTTTTCCTCTGTTGGGGGTTCCTCCTCCTAGTTATTCTGGTGAGAGGTGGTTGAGGGTATGTATAGCTGAAAATATCAACTACAATCCAGACAAAGTGCACCGTGGAAAGTTTTGGAGCAATTGGAAGTCACCACCAAAAAGAAAGAAAAATGGGAAAAGAAAAAAAGAAAAACCAGCCATTATGAATCCCAACAATATGGTTTGTAAAGTACAAAAACATGAATGAACAAACAAAAAGACCAACAAAAGAAAAAGAAAAGAAAGAAAAACCCAGCCAAAATGAACCCAAAGAATAAGATTTATACAATTACAAAGACAAAAATAAACAAACAGGAAGACTAACAAAAGCAAAAGAAAAAATAAAGACACAAAATAGAATGGATGGGGTTATGGGAAGGTTATTATAATCACTTGAATTGGGCAAGGAAGGATGTTTCAGTTCTTCCTGGGTGTATCTTGTTATCTTTGTTAGAGGACTCAACTTGCCAGAGATACAGAGAATTTAAAACTGGTACACATATAGTGGTAATATTGAATAGGGAAAGAAGGACTACATTGAAACTTATATCTGTATCTATATCTATATCTATATCTATATCTATAATCTATCTACCTATATATTTGAAGAAAGAAGGAGGAAAAAGTATATGTATGAAAAATCTTCACCTTAACAATTTACTGAGGAATATGTTGTATTTAACATCTAGTTGAAATGGTAAGTAGATAAACAAACAAACAACAACAACAAAAAAAACAAGGACAAGAATCGAGGGAACTAATTAAAAAGAGAGAGAGAGAAAGAGAGAGAAAAGTTGTATCTAAGAAATATACAGGCTGTGAGGCAATACCAGGAGCTTAATAAATTGTTTTCCCCTGATGTTGGGGTTTTACAGTTTTATGGGGACCCTGTGGTTGTTGTCCTCTTGTTCCATTGACTTGTCTTCTGGGAGAGGGGCCTGCCTCATTGTTTTTCAGTCAATCCTGCTTGGACGGAGTTGCCCTGTCCACTATCAAGGGGCTGGGCTCAGTGGAAACCATTTTTTAGGCCTTTGTTCTCTGGAGGTTTTGTTCTTTGGCAGCTTTTTGTGCCTTTTCAGAGGGTCAGAGCAATGTTGACTTTCCGCCCCCAGACCTCTGCCTCAGGGAGAAGCCATGGTCTGCTCCTCTCTGAATGTTCCAGCACACATAGACTCTCCCTCTGCAAACTCCATTGAACATCAGAGCCATCTCCAACCACTCCGGCCACTGTTTCAGTGGTCGCCTGAGACCCCTGCTTGTCTCTGTATTCCTGTGCCACCAAAACCTTGAGTGATACTGGTTGGGGCAAGCCCGGACCCAGCAGCTGCCATTCTGGGACTGCTCACTGGAGCCCACACCCACACCAGGTGTGCTCAGTCCCAGTGGCTGTGGAGGCATTGGAGGTGGCTCTGGTGGCCACAGAAGAAGACAGCCCTAGGGACCACTAACTGGAGCCCATGACAGCCTGCTCATGTGTGGGCTGGCAATGTCTGCAGTTGGGCACCGTTGTGGCTGTCCTGGGACTGTGGGCTTGGGTCCACACCCAGGGCTGTCTGGTCCTAGCAATTGTCCCTTAAGTCCCTTTGTTCTATTTGAGTGTTGTTATCAGTCCCTTCCTAACTTGCAGCCATTAGTCTCCTAGTTATTATTCGTCCCTCAGTACAGGCACTTTTGCATTGGGGTAGTAGTTTCCAGTGGCTCCCTCGCCCTTCTTTTTATCTTCCAATATCTGTCCATGCACTCCCAACTCCTCTGTACTTCTCCACTGAAGATCCTGACCCCTGTAGAGATCCAGAAGTGTGTGATCTTACAACTTGGGCTGATTTCATGGGTGTTCAGAGTTCTCTGGTAGATATAGAGCTTAGTTCAAGTGACTGGTTGAAATAGGGTCTCTTACTTCTCTGCCATCTTGCCCCTCCCCTTACTAATGCTACTTTACTAAACATACAAATGATAAGAAAGAGAAATAGGCTTACTCTTATCACAAAAGTTTTACTAGTCTGGACAGAAGATCTAACCAGCCACAATATCCCTAATGTCTAATCTAGAGGTGCTAGCTCACAACCCTTCTGAGAGCCTCCCTGGTGTAATCTGGAACTGGCCCCTGTACTCAAAGGACAGGGAGATACTGAAGAAAAAGCAGGACACTACAAGTTGATAGCAGTTTTAATAAGCAAAAGGAACTTAAACATGGAGCTTGTCTTTGGCAGCAAGAAGATAAATGGATCCTTGTCCCCACCTAACAAATCTTAAAAGTTTATAAACAGGCCTTAACTGGGTTCAGTCACTTATGTTGTGTAGGCGTTCTCAACACCACATCACTCTCTCTCAAAGCTATGTTGTTGGGACAGCCTCTGGAAGCAGGAAAGGCAAGTGGAACCCACATTCCAAGCACAGGAGAGGGGATGAAGAGCCTCCAATTGCCCAGGTCCAGTTCACATCTTTTCAATGACATTCCTCAATAAGAGCAAGACCGTAGTTTCTTCAATTCTGTAAAAGCTGAGAGGTGAGAAAGCTGCAGAATAAAAGGTTGAACCTAGGAAATGTTGATTCATGAAGAGTAAGAAAAGAAGCCATCTCCATAATGTAAAATTGCAAGGTGAAGCAGTGAGGACTTATGTAGAAGCTGCAGTACATTATCCAGAAGATGTAGCTAAGATGATTAATACAGTCACTACACTAAGGAGCAGAATCCTTTTTTTAAAGATTTTATTTATTTATTTGACAGACAGAGATCCACAGAGATCTCACTTAAGGGACAATTGCTAGCAGATTAAAACTGCTGTCTACACAAGTAGGCACAGAGGCAGGCAGAGAGAGAGGAGGAAGCAGGCTCCCTGCTGAGCAGAGAGCCCGATGAGGGGCTTGATCCCAGGACCCTGGGATCATGACATGACAAAAGGCATAGGGTTTAACCCACTGAGCCACCCAGGCGCCCCTAAAGAGCAGAATCTTAATTATTTATTTTTATTATGTTCAGTTAGCCACTGCATCATTAGTTTTTGATCATTAGTTTTTGATTCATTAGATGCATATAACACCCAGTGCTCTTCACAGCATGTGCCCTCCTTAATACCCATCACCTGGCTAACCCATTCTCCCCCCTACTCCCGCCTCTCTGAAACCCTCAGTTTGTTTCCCAGAGTCCATAGTCTTCTATGGTTCATATCCCTCTCTTATTTCTCTCCTTCAATTTACCCTCCCTTCCCCTATGGTCCTCCATACTTATGCTCCCCATATGAGTGAAAAAATATGATAATTGTCTTTTGCTGACTGACTTATTTCCTTAGCATGATCCCCTTCAGTTCCATCCAAGGTGATGCAAATGGTGGGTATTCATCCTTTCTGAAGGCAACCTGGAAGAAATGGATACCTTCCTGGAAACTTACAAACTATCAACATTGAAACAGGAAGAAATAGAGAATCTGAATAGACCAATAACCAATAATGAAATTGAAGCAGTAATCAAAACCTCCCCTTAAAAAAGAGTCCAGGGCCTGATGGATTCCTTGGGGAGTTCTACCAAACATTTAAAGAAGAAATAATATGTATTCTACTGAAGCTGTTTCAAAAAATAGAAACAGGGGTGCCTGGGTGGCTCACTGGGTTAAAGCCTCTGCCTTCAGCTCAGGTCATGATCTCGGGGTCCTGGGATCGAGCCCCGCATTGGACTCTCTGCTCAGCGGGGAGCCTGCTTCCTCCTCTCTCTGCCTGCCTCTCTGCCTACTTGTGATCTCTGTCTGTCAAATAAATAAATAAATAAAGTCTTAAAAAAACAAACAAAAAATAGAAAGAGAAGGAAATTTTTCAATCTTGTTCTATGAGGCTCCCATTACCATGACCCCCAAACCAGACAAAGACCCCATCAAAAAGGAGAGACTGTGGACTCTGAGAAACAAAATGAGGATTTTGGAGGGGAAGAGGGTGTGAGGTTGGGTGAGCCTGGTATTATGGAGTATTATGGAGGACACATATTGCATGGAGCATCGGGTGTGGTATATAAACAATGAATTCTGGAACACTGTAAAGAAAAAAGAATAAATTAAAAAAAAAAAACTAATGAGGTACTTTATTTTGGCTAATTCAACATTATAATAAAAATAAGAATTAAAAAAGAAGAAAAAAACAAGGAGAATTTCTCCCCAATATCCCTGATGAATATGGAAGCCAAAATACTCTACAGGATCCTAGCCAATAGGATCCCACAGTACATTAAAAGTGTTATTGACCACGACCGGGTGGGATGTATTCATGCGGTGCAAGGATGGTTCAACATTCACAAATCAATCAAAGTGATAGACTACATTAATAAAAGAAAAGACAATTGATGAAGAAAAAGCATTTAACAAAATACATTTCCTGATTAAATCTCTTCAGAATGTACGTATAGAGGAAACATTCCTCAATATCATAAAATCCATCTATGAAAAGCCCAGAGCGAATATCATTCTCAATAGGGAAAATCTGAGGGCTTCTCCCTTAAGGTCAGGAACACAACAATAATGCCCACTCTCACCAATTTTGTTCAACATAGTGCTAGAAGTCCTAGCAACAGCAATCAGACAGCAAAAAGAAAAAAAGGCATCCAAATTGGCAAGGAAGAAGTCAAACTCACTCTCTTCTCAGATGACACGATATTTTATGTAGAAAACCCAAAATCTTCCACCCCCAAATTACTAGAACTCATACAACAATTCAGCAATGTGGCAGGATACAAATTCAATGCATAGAAATCAGTTGCTAGTCTATACACTAACAATATAACTGTAGAAAGAGAAATTGGGGAATTGATTCCATTTTTAATAGCACCAAAAACCATAAGCTACCTAGGAATAAACCTCACCAAAGAGGTAAAGGATCTATACTCTAGAAACTACAGAACACTTACGAAGAAATTTAAGGAAAATACAAAAGATGGAAAAGCATACCAGGCTCATGGATTGGAAGAATATAACTTGTTAAAATATCTACGCTGCCCAGAGCAATCTACATGTTCAATACCATCCTTATTAAAATACTATTTGCATTTTTCAAGGAGCTGAAACAATCTTAAACTTTTATGGAGCCAGAAAAGACCCCAATTTGCCAAGGGGATGTTGAAAAAGAAAAACAAAGCGGGGGGTGGGGGCATCACGCTGTATGACTTCAAGCTATATTAGAATGTTGTGACCACCAAGACAGCATGGTATTGGTACAAAAATGGACACATAGATCAATGGAACAGAACAGAGACTCTAGAAAAGGATCCTCAACTCAATGATTCACTAATCTTTGACAAATCAGGAAAAAATATCAAATGGAAAAAAGATAGTCTCTTCAATAGTGGTGCTGGGAAAATTGGACAGGTACACACAGAAGAATGAAATTGGATCATTCTCTTACACCTTACAGAAAGATAAACTCAAAATGGATGAAAGACCTCAATGTGAGAAAGTTATCCTAGAGGAGAACATAGGCAGTAACATCTTTGACATAGGCCACAGCAACTTCTTTCAATACGTGTCTCTAAAGGCAAGGGAAACAAAAGAAAAATGAACTTTTGGTACTTCGTCAAAATAAAAAGCTCCCGCACAAAAAAGGAAACAGTCAACAAAACTAAGAGGAAACCCATAGAATGGGAGAAGATATTTGCAGATGACATTACATATAAAGGGCTGATATCCAACATCTATAAAGAACTTCTCAAACTCAACACTCAAAAAAGATATAGTCAAGTCAAAAGTGGGCAGAAGACATGCAGAGAATCTCAATTTAGATAAAATAGCCCTATATTAGAAGACATGTTTTCTAGGACTTTAATAGTTAGAGAAAGATCAATGCTTGACTTTAAAGCTTCAAAGAAGAGGTTAACTCTCTCCTGAAGGGCTAATGCAGCTGGTGGTGACGTTGAGGCCAATGCTCATTTACCATTTCTGAAAATCTTAAGCCCCTTAGGAATTATACTAAATCTTCTCTTCCTGTGCTCTATAAATGGATCAAAAAATCCAGATGACAGCACATCTGTTAATAACATGGCTTTTTAAAATAAGATTTTTTAAAATTAATTTCATTTCTTTTCAGCGTAACAGAATTCATAGTTTTACAACACACCCAGTGCTCCATGCAATGCGTGCCCTCCATAATACCCACCACCTGGCTCCCCCAACCCCCCCCCCCCCCCCCCTTCAAAACCCTCAGGTTGTTCTTCAGAGTCCATAGTCTCTCATGGTTCGTCTCCCCCCCCCCCAATTTCCCTCAACTCCCAGATTTTATTTATTTGAGAGAAAGAGAGAGATGGCATGAGCACAGGGAGGGGCTGAGGTAGAGGGGGAAGCAGACCCTTAAGTGAGCAGTGAGCCCATGTGGAACTAGATCCCAGGACCCTGGGATTATGACACAAACCAAAGGCAGATGCCAAACTGACTGAGCCACCCAGGTGCCCCCAACAGGGCTTATTAAATAGTTTAAGCCCACTGTTGAGATCTTCTGGTCAGAATAAAAAAAATCCTTTCAAAGGGCACCTGGATGGCTCAGTTGGCTAAGGGTCCAACTCTTGATTTCAGCTCAGGTCATGATCTCAGGGTCTGGGGATCAAGGCCCTCATCAGGCTCCACATTCAGAGCATAGTCTGCTTGTCCTTCTCCCTCTGCTCCCCCCCCAACTTGTTCTCTTCATCTATCTCTCCTCCAGATAAATAAATAAATAAAGTCTTTAAAAAATCCTTCCAGGGTTGCCTAGGTGGCTCAGTCAGTTAAACATCTGCCTTTGGCTCAGTTCATGATCCCAGGGTCCTGGGATTGAGCCCCACAGTGGACTCCCTGTTCACAAGAGAGCCTGCATCTCCATCTCCCTTTGCTGCTCCCCCTGCTTGTGCTCTCTCTTTCTCTGTTAAATAAAATCTTTTAAAAAATAAAAAAATCCTTCCAAAATATTACCACTCATTGACAATACACCTGGTCACCCCAGAGCTCTGATGGAGATGTACAACGAGATTAAAATTATGTTTATTTCTACAAACTTAATATCCATTCTGCAGCCCATAAATAAAGGAGTAATTTCAATTTTAAGCCTTATTATTTAAAAATATATTTTAAAAATATATTTTGTAAGGTCGTAGGTGTCATAAATAGTGATACCTCTGATCTGGGCAAAGTAACTTGAAAAATTTCTGGAAAGGATTCTTCATTCTAGATGTCTTAAAAAAATTGTGATTCATAGAAGGAAGTCAAAATATCAGTATTTAAAGGAGTTTGGAAGAAGTTGATTACAACCCTCATGGATGACTTTGAAGAGTTTGAGAACAGTGGAGGAAGTAACTATTGATGTGGTGAAAAGAGCAAGATAACTAGAACTGGAAATGGAACCTGCAGATGTGACTGAATTCCTGCAATCATATGATAAAACGTAAATGGATGAAGAGTTACTTCATATTACGAGCCAACAAAGTGGTTTCCTGAGATGGATTCTACTCCTGGTGAAGAGGCTATAAAGACTGTTGAAATGACGAAAAAGGGTTTAGAATGTTGCATAGACTTAGTTGATACAGCAGCAGTAAGGTTTGAAGGGACTGACTCCAATTTTGAAAGTTCTACTGTAAGTAAAATGTTATCAAACAGCATTACAGAGGGCACCTGGGTGGCTCAGTGGGTTAAAGCCTCTGCCTTCAGCTCAGGTCATGGTCCTGGAGTCCCGGGATCAAGCCGCACATTGGGCTCTCTGCTCAGCAGGGAGCCTGCTTCCTCCTTTCTCTCTCTGCCTGCCTTTCTGCCTACTTGTGATCTCTGTCTGTCAAATAAATAGATAAAATCTTAAAAAAAAAGCATTACATGTTACAGATAAATTGATAGTGAAAAGAAGAGTTGATCAATACTGCAAACCTTATTGTTTTATTTATTTTTTTATTTTAATTTTTTATTTTCTCATAAACATATAATGTATTTTTATGCCCAGGGGTACATGTCTGTGAATCACCAGGCTTACACACTTCATAGCCCTAACTATAGCACAACCCTCCCCAATGTCCATTACCCCACCCCCCTCTCTCGACCCCCCTCCCCCTAGCAACCATAAGTTTGTTTTATGAGATTAAGAGTCACTTATGGTTTGTCTCCCTCCTGATCCCATCTTGTTTCTTTTATTCTTTTCCTACCCCTCAAACCCCCCATGTTGCATCTCTACTTCATCATATCAAGGAGATCATATGATAGTTGTCTTTCTCCGATTGACTTATTTCACTAAGCATGATACCCTCTAGTTCCATCCACGTCATTGCAAATGGCAAGATTTCATTTCTTTTGATGGCTGAATAGTATTCCATTGTGTATATATACCACACTTCTTTATCCATTCATCTGTTGATGGACATCTAGGTTCTTTCCATAGTTTGGCTACTGTGGACATGGCTGCTATAAACATTTGGGTGCACGTGCCCCTTCGGATCACTACGTTTGTATCTTTAGGGTAAATACCCAGTAGTGCAATTGCTGGGTCATAGGGAAGTTCTATTTTCAACTTTTCGAGGAACCTCCATGCTGTTTTCCCGAGCGGTTGCACCAACTTGCATTCCCACCAGCAGTGTAGGAGGGTTCCCCTTTCTCCACATCCTCGCCAGCATCTGTCATTTCCTGACCGGTGCTTTTAGCCATTCTGACTGGTGTGAGGTGGTATCTCATTGTGGTTTTGATTTGTATTTCCCTGATGCTGAGTGATGTGGAGCATTTTTTCATGTGTCTGTTGGCCATCTGGATGTCTTCTTTGCAGAAATGTCTGTTCATGTCCTTTGCCCATTTCTTGATTGGATTCTTTGTTCTTTGGGTATAGAGTTTGCTAAGCTCTTTATAGATTTTGGACACTAGCCCTTTATCTGATATGTCGTTTGCAGATATCTTCTCCCATTCTGTCAGTTGTCTTTTGGTTTTGGTAACTGTTTCCTTTGCTGTGCAAAAGCTTTTGATATTGATGAAATCCCAATAGTTCATTTTTGCCCTTGCTTCCCTTGCCTTTGGCGATGTTCCTAGGAGGATGTTGCTGTGGCTGAGGTCGAAGAGGTTGCTGCATGTGTTCTCCACAAGGATTTTGATGGATTCCTTTCTCACATTGAGGTCCTTCATCCATTTTGAGCCTATTTTCGTGTGTGGTGTAAGAAAATGGTCCAATTTCATTTTTCTGCATGTGGCTGTCCAATTTTCCCAGCACCACTTATTGAAGAGGCTGTCTTTTTTCCATTGGACATTCTTTCCTGCTTTGTCGAGTTCAGTTGACCATAGAGTTGAGGGTCAATTTCTGGGCTCTCTCTTCTGTTCCATTGATCTATGTGTCTGTTTTTGTGCCAGTGCCATACTGTCTTGATGATGACAGCTTTGTAATAGAGCTTGAAGTCCGGAATTGTGATGCCAACAACGTTGGCTTTCTTTTTCAAAATTCCTTTGGCTATTCGAGGTCTTTTCTGGCTCCATATAGATTTTAAGACTATTTGTTCTATTTCTTTGAAAAAAATGGGTGGGATTTTGATAGGGATTGCAGTAAATGTGTAGATTACTTTAGGTAATATAGACATTTTCACGGTATTTGTTCTTCCAATCCAGGATCATGGAACATTTTTCCATTTATTTGTGTCTTCCTCAATTTATTTCATGAGTACTTTATAGTTTTCTTTGGTTAGGTTTATTCCTAGGTATCTTATAGTTTTGGGTGCAATTGTAAATGGGATTGACTCCTTCATTTCTCTTTCTTCTGTCTTGTTGTTGGTGTAGAGAAATGCAACTGATTTCTGTGCATTGATTTTATATCCTGACACTTTACTAAATTCCTGTGCAAGTTCTAGCAGTTTTGGAGTGGAGTCTTTTGGGTTTTCCACATACAGTATCATATCATCTGCAAAGAGTGATAGTTTGACTTCTTCTTTGCCGATTTGGATTCCTTTAATTTCTTTTTGTTGTCTGATTGCCAAGGCTAGGACTTCTAGTACTATGTTGAATAGCAGTGGTGATAATGGATATCCCTGCCGTGTTCCTGAACTTAGTGGAAAAGCTTTCAGTTTTTCTCCATTGAAAATGATATTTCAGTTGGTTTTTCATAGATGGCTTTGATAATATTGAGGTATGTGCCCTCTATCCCTACACTTTGAAGAGTTGTGATCAGGAAGGGATGCTATACTTCATCAAATGCTTTTTCAGCATCTATTGAGAGTATCATATGGTTCTTGTTCTTTATTAATGTGTGGTATGACATTGATTGATTTGCGGATGTTGAACCAACCTTTCACCCCTGGAATAAATCCCACTTGGTCGTGGTGAATAATCCTTTTAATGTACAGTTAAATCCTATTGGCTAGTATTTTGGTGAGAATTTTCACATCTGTGTTCATCAAGCATATTGGTCTGTAATTCTCTTTTTTGATGGGATCCTTGTCTGGTTTTGGGATGAAGGTGATGCTGGCCTCATAAAATGAGTTTGGAAGATTCCTTCCATTTCTATATTTTTGAACAGTTTTAGGAGAATAGGAATTATTTGTTCTTTAAATGATTGGTAGAATTCCTCTGGGAAGCCATCTGGCTCTGGGCTTTTTGTTTGGGGATTTTTGATGACTGTTTCAATCTCCTTACTGGTTATGGGTCTGTTCAGGTTTGCTATTTCTTCCTGGTTCAGTTGTGGTAGTTTATATGTCTCTAGGAATGCATCCATTTATTCCAGATTGTCAAATTTGTTGCCGAAGAGTTGGTCATAGTATGTTCTTATAATTGTTTGTATTTATTTGGTCTTGGTTGTGATCTCTCCTCTTTCATTCATGATTTTATTTATTTGGGTCCTTTCTCTTTTCTTTTTGATAAGTCTGGCCAGAATCAATCTTATTAATTCTTTCGAAGAATCAGCTCCTAGTTTCCTTGATTTGTTCTATTGTTATTTTCATTTCTATTTCATTGATTTCTGCTCTGATCTTTATGATTTCTCTTCTCCTGCTGGGTTTAGGCTTTCTTTGTTGTTCTTTCTCCAGCTCCTTTAGGTGTAGGGTTAGGTTGTGTATTTGAGACCTTTCTTGTTTCTTGAGAAAGGCTTGTACCACTATATATTTTCCTTTCAGGACTGCCTTTGCTGTGTCCCACAGATTTTGAACTGTTGTTTTTCCGTTATCATTTGTTTCCATGAATTTTTTCATTTCTTCTTTACTTTTCTTGTTGACCCATTTTTAAGAAGGATGCTGTTTAGTCTCCATGTATTTGGGTTCTTTCCAAATTTCCTCTTGTGATTGACTTCTAGCTTCAGAGCATTGTGATCTGAAAATATTCAGGGAATGATCCCAATCTTTTGATACTGGTTGAGACCTGATTGATGACCCAGGATGTGATCTATTCAGGAGAACGTTCCATGTGCACTAGAGAAGAATGTGTATTCTGTTGCTTTGGGATGAAATGTTCTGAATATATCTGTGATGTCCATCTGGTCCAGTGTGTCATTTAAGGCCTTTATTTCCTTATTGATCTTTTGCTTGGATGATCTGTCCATTTCAGTGAGGGGAGTGTTAACGTCCCCTACTATTATTGTATTATTGTTGATGTGTTTCTTTGATTTTGTTATTAATTGGTTTATATAGTTGGCTGCTCCCACATTAGGGGCATAGATATTTAAAATCTTTAGATCTTCTTGTTGGACAGACCCTTTGAGAATGATATAGTGTCCTTCATCATCACTTATTATAGTCTTTGGCTTAAAATCTAATTGATCTGATATAAGGATTGCCATCCCTGCTTTCTTCTGATGTCCATTAGCATGGTAAATTGTTTTCCACCCCCTCACTTTAAATCTGGAGGTGTCTTCAGGTCTAAAATGAGTTCTGTAGGCAGCATATTGATGGGTTTTGTTTTGTTATCCATTCTCATACACTGTGTCTTTTGATTGGGGCATTTAGCCCATTAACATTCAGGGTAACTATTGAGAGATATGAATTTAGTGCCATTGTATTGCCTGTAAGGTGACTATTACTGTATATTGTCTCTGTTCCTTTCTGATCTACTACTTTTAGGGTCTCTCTTTGCTTAGAGTTCCCCTTTCAATATTTCCTATAGAGCTGGTTTGGTGTTTGCACATTCTTTCAGTTTTTGTTTGTCCTGGAACCTTTTGATCTCTTCTTCTATTTTAAATGATAGCCAAATGGATTTAATATTCTTGGCTGCATGTTTTTCTCGTTCAGTGCTCTGAATATATCACGCCAGTTCTTTCTGGCCTGCCAGGTCTCTGTGGATAAGTCTGCTGCCAATCTAATATTTTTTCCCATTGTATGTTACAGACTTCTTTTCCCGGGCTGCTTTCAGGATTTTCTCTTTGTCACTAAAACTTGTAAATTTTACTATTAGGTTATGAGGTGTGGACCTATTCTTGTTGATTTTGAGGGGTGTTCTCTGCACCTCCTGGATTTTGATGTTTATTCCCTTTGCCATATTGGGGATATTCTCTACAATAATTCTGTCCAATATACCTTCTGCTCCCCTCTCTCTTTCCTCTTCTTCTGGAATTCCAATTATTCTAATGTTGTTTCATCTTATGGTGTCACTTATCTCTCGAATTCTCCCCTCATGATCCAGTAGCTGTTTATCCCTCTTTTGCTCAGCTTCTTTATTCTCTGTCATTTGGTCTTCTATATCACTAATTCTTTCTTCTGCCTCATTTATCCAAGCAGTAAGAGCCTCCATTTTTGATTGCACCTCATAATAGCTTGTTTTATTTCAACTTGGTTAGATTTTAGTTCTTTTATTTCTCCAGACAGGGCTATTATATCTCCAGAGATGGTTTCTCTAATATCTTCCATGCCTTTTTCGAGCCTGGCTAGAACCTTGAGAATCGTCATTCTGAACTCTAGATCTGACATATTACCAATGTCTGTATTGATTAGGTCCCTAGCCTTCGGTACTGCCTCTTGTTCTTTTTTTTGTGGTGAGTTTTCCTGCCTTGTCATTTTTTCTGTATAAGAGTATATGAAGGTGAAAATAAAATACTAATAGGGTGGCAAAGACCCCAGGAAAATGTGCTTTAACCGAATCAGAAGAGACCCCAAATCGTGGGGTGGAGAAAGGGGAAAAAAAGAAGTACAGAAAAAAAATTAAAAAAAGAAAACAAAAAAAATTAAAAAATTAAAAAATTATATATATATATATATATATATATATTAGGCTCGTGACTAGAACAGGGCCACCCACTTAAGTTTGGGAGTATTTTGGTCTCTTAGAAGAAACTATCTCCCCAAATTTTAAAGAATGAAAGACATATATAAGGGTAAACACAATGAAGGGATGGAATATGCCTATAAAGATGAAAAAAAAATTTTAAATTTCTAAAAAAAGGAGTTGATAATGTAAGTTCGTTGGGAGAATAAAGAAAAAGAACGTGGAGCGTATTTGCTGAGGCTGGAGACTAGAAGAAGCCCGGAGCTAGATTTAGGGTATTTTTGGTCTATTAGGAGAAGTTGTACCCCAAAATTTTTAGAAGAAAAAAAAACCTTATGTGTATACAAAGAATAAATTTAAATACTATGATGGATAAAATATGACTATAATGACATAGGTTCAAAAAAGATTATTTTTTTTGGAAAGGTATTGTTAAGATAAACTAGTTAAAATACGTTAAAAAAGAAAAGGATAAAAGTTAAAAAAAATTTAGCAGAAGAAAAAAAATAAAATTAAATTAACTGTTAGACTAAAGAATCATGGGGAGAAAGCCATGAATTCCGTGCTTTGCTTTCTCCTCTTCTGGAATTCCGCTCTTCTCCTTGCTAAGTGAACTTGGTCTTGGCTGGAGTTCTTGTTGATCTTCTGGGGGAGGGGCCTGTTGTAGTGATTCTCAAGTGTCATTGCCTGAGGCAGAATTGCACCGCCCTTACCAGGGGCCGGGCTAAGTAATCGGCTCAGTTTCACTTTCGGGAGCTTTTGTTCCCTGAACGCTTTCCATAGAGTTCCGGAGGACGGGAATGAAAATGGCGACCTCTCAATCTCTGGCCCGGAAGAGCGGAGAACTCAGGGCCCCACTCCTCAGTGCGCCCTCAGAGAAAAGCGCCCAATCACTCCCATCTCCCTGGCCTCTGACCATGCTCTGAGCTCACCCAGCCTGCAACTGGTTCAAGGTAACCCCAAGCTGAGAGCTCACTCCTCGGCTCTGTCTATGTAGCTAGCTTCCCCGCTCTAATACCTGTGAGCTCTGCGACACTCAGACACCCCTGATCCTTCTGTGACCCTGCGGGACCTGGGGCCATGCTGACTCCGCGTGGGCTTCACCCCGGTTTAGCCTCTGGAGCGATGTCCCTCAGTGGAGCAGACTTTTAAAAGTCCTGATTTAGTGCTTCATTGCTCTGCCACTTCCTGGAGCCGGCCCCTCCCCCCGCAGTCTATCTTCCCGTTGCTTTGGATTCACTTCTCTGCCGGTCCTACCTTTCAGAAAGTGGTCGATTTTCTGTTTCTAGAATTGCTGTTCTTCTTTTCTTTGATATCCTGTTGGATTTGTAGGTGTTTGCAATGGTTTGATAAGCTATCTAGCTGATCTCCTACTGCCTGATGTAGTCTCAGCCTACTACTTCTCCGCCATCTTGACTCCTCCCTATTGTTTTATTTTTAGGCATTGCCAGTTCCAACCCAAGCTTTAGCTACCTCCACCCTGATCAGTCAGCAGCCATCAATATTGAGGAAAGACCATCCACCTGCAAAAAGATTAAGAGCTCAGATGATTGTTAGCATTTTTAAAAAAAACATAATGCTATTGCACACTTAATACACTTTAGTGTAGTCTAAACATAACTTTTCTATGCTTGGGAAAGCAAAAACTTCAAATTATGCCTATAGATTTAATTATTCTAAGTCAGCAGGGAGGCTTATCCCAATAAGTGGGATCTCCTGGGCATGAAGGACCCTGGAAATACAGAGAGGATATATGACAAATTCTCAGGGAGTTGGGAATGAGATTAGCCATCTATGCCCCTGTTTTTGAAAGCCTTTACTAATCCACGTTTACTATGGTAACATAAGCCAAGATACTCCATTCTGCCTCCAGTACCTGGTATGGGACAATGACAATAATGCTGAGATCTGTCATGGTACAAAACATTTATGATGTTGGTCAGTCCATTGTTGATCTGGGGAAACCGGAAAATCCCAGAAATAGGTTACAGACTGTGAGAAAGACCTGAGAGAGAAATGAAATTCATTGAGCAAAAAGCCTACTGTATTTGCTGTAAATTGTCTTGTGAGAGTAACCTGGAAGCAAATGTGGCTTGAATTCATTGCTGCCAGGATCCAAAACAAAAAATACAGACCAGAACCCAACACTGTGTCAGTTAGCCCAGATATGCAACTTAATCACAGTTCAGACTGCCTCATGCAGTCTCTCTACAAATTCAAATGCCCTGCCAGGTCCAGCAGTGGCCCATAAATACAGTGCTATTTGTGCTAGTAGCCACCCCCTCCCTAAGTATAGGATACAGGCCAAGACTGCCCCCAGGTGAAGGCCACTGATGGTGATTGAGGATACCATGTTGAGCTCACTATTCACCGGTTCACCAGAAACAAGAAAAGGTGATGGCTCTGAGTGATACTGTGGCCAATACTTTAATTCATGGTAACTCTCATCATTTTGTTGCCCTCAGCATCATCAATAGCTAAAGAGGGCAGAAGTTTATGGTCAGGAAGTTTTCTTTGGCACTGCAAATTGGGCAGTCACCTTCATGAGTATATGAGGTTTTTATAGCTGAAAAGCAGAGGACATATTAGGTATTCATATCTGGCAAGATCATACTCTGAAAATTTATCAATGATCACTGCCTCTAGGTTAATCAAACCAATGCTGAGGGAAAACGCCAACTGTAAACCAGTGTCCTTACCACCCTACAAAGAATGTTAAATGTTAAAAAATATAAATTGCTGGGGGAGGGGCATAACGAAATAGGAGAAATTTTCCAAGAACTGCAACAAGTGAGTATCATCCTTCTCCCCCTGCTCTCCCCCACCACTTGTTCTCTCTGTCTCTCTCTCTCTCTCCCAGATGAATAGATAGTGCTTTAACAGCCTGGTGTGTTCATTAAAAAAAAAAAAGAACAGATAGCCTTGCCTTCCATGTATGATAGTTTAGAATTTTACCCAGGAACTCCCAGATTTACAAACCAACAACCACTATATGACCTACCCTTTCTCTCTTTAACTTTTTGAAAGTCTGGTTTGGGGGCACCTGGGTGGCTCAGTGGGTTGGGACCTCAGGGTCCTGTGATTGAGCCCCGCGTCGGGCTTTCTGCTCAGCGGGGAGCCTGCTTCCCTTCCTCTTTCTCTGCCTGCCTCTCTGCCTGCTTATGACCTCTGTCTAATAAATAATAAAATCCTAAAAAAAGTCTGGTTTGTTTGATATAAGTATAGCTACTCCCATTTTTTATTGTTTACAATTTGAGATATGTTTTAATTTCTTTACTCCCCCTATACTCCATATAATTGAGTCTTTAAGACTAAAGTGAATGTCTTATAGGCAGAGATTGGTTCTCTTGGTTCCTTTCTTTTTCTTTTGTTTTAATCCATTCAGCCATTCTATCTTTTGATTGGAAAAAAAATAATCCATTTATGTTAAGTAATTTTTGAGTAGAGACTTCTAAGAAGATGCTGAGCAAAAGCAACCTAAGTGTACCTCTTCCAACAGACACACCTAGATAATAGCCACATCAGGGCAACTAACCCAAATAAACAACCCAAAGAAAGGAAGAACAGACATTTTAGTTACTCAGAGAGAGGAGGCCAGATTGAAAAGGATAGGTAGGGTGAAGACCTGGTCAAAACCAAGATGCCAGTGAAAATAAGCACAATCAAGAGGGACATCACAAGAATGGAGAAGGGAGAGGAGCAGACCCCACACCAATTACCCCAGATACAGGAGACCTGCACCAAGAAGACATGTCTGTATAACACTTGGCTTTGAAAACCAGTGGGGCTTAGCTTTGCAAGTTTTTTGCAATCAGTGGTACTTAATTCCAGGTATGTTAAAAGTCAATGGGTCTTGCTCATGGATAGCTGCAGTGCAATAGGAAACACAGTCTCTGCCCATAAAGAGACAACATAACATCCCTCCCAAGACAGAGCATCAAAATAGCAGTTTAAAAAGTGCCTGGGTTATATGTGAAGATTTATTTAGTAATCTCACAATGTTTGCTGAAGGGATAGGGATCTTCAGGGGCCTTCCTAAAGTAGAAATGAGCTGGCAGATGCCATGTTTCTCCTCCCCCTGACCTAGATAGCTGGAGACTTGCAGTAGTCAGCAGGATGACCACCCACCTATGTTGCTAACACCACATGCTCCACTCCCACATTTTGCTGTGGATCGCCGATCTATCTGTCCCACTCAGCAAGTGTCTGTCCAAAGTGGCACCTGCCACCTTATATCCTGCAAGCAGCCCTGGCAGGAACTGATGCCACTTCAAAGTAACTCTCGCTCTGGGGAGAGGAGAAAACAGTCACACGCACAATTTCAATTGAATCCCCAGAAAATGGTATGGGGGAAGATATCTGATCTAACTGCTGGCCTCACCCTCCAATAAAAGTGTTTTAGGGGTCAGCAAGGGAAACCTGAAGTTTGGGTCACTGCATCCCTGCCAGACAGATTGGGGTCAGGCATCTGATCTGACTTTCAGCCC
Organism: Mellivora capensis; assembly: GCA_004024625.1. Lineage (NCBI taxonomy): Eukaryota > Metazoa > Chordata > Mammalia > Carnivora > Mustelidae > Mellivora > Mellivora capensis. The sequence continues at coordinate 24,362 of PISX010017305.1, read as the reverse complement.
TGCAACACCAGTAAAATACTCAGGGGACAAAGCAGAGAAAGAACTTTGCAGGTTGGAGCTACTGCAGCCCCAAGAGAGGGACTGGGGGCAGGCATCTGGTCTGGCAGTCAGCCCTGACCACCACCAGAAGCCTCTTAGGAGCTCAATTTAGGGAGATCATCCTTAAGGTCATCAAGGGATGATCTCCTTAAGGTCAGTGTGACTGAAGATCCAGCAAATGGGCTGCGAGCAAACATCTGCTCTGAGTGCTGACACGACCAAACTACAAGCGCACAGCAGCCCCAGATTTGAACATTAACAATGCAAGGAACAAACCTGGCCCACAAAAGGCAAAGTGGGCCACTGCATTTGACTGAGCTGAAGGCATATGAGGCTTGGACAGGACAGAATGGTGCATGCAACCCAAAAAGGTGATGCACCTGAAATGCCTGGTTGAGGAAATATTGCCCAATGGGGCACCACAGGACCTCTTTATATGGCCAGTACCTTTTTTTAAATTTAATTTTCTTTTTTTTCAGTGTTCCAAGATTCATTGTTTATATGCCACACCCAATGCTCCATGTAATATGTGCCCTCCTTAATACCCACCACCAGGCTCACCCAAACCCCCACCCCCTTCCCCTCCAAAACTCTCAGTTTATTTCTCAGAGTCCACAGTCTCTCATGGTTTGTCTCCCCCTCCGATTTCCCCCAACTCCCTTCTCCTTTCCAACTCCCAATGTCCTCCGTGTTATTCCTTATGCTCCACAAGTAAGTGAAACCATATGATAATTGACTCTCTGCTTGATATATTTCACTCAGCATAATCGCTTCCAGTTCCATCCATGTGGATACAAAAGGTGGGTATTCATCCTTTCTGATGAAGACATAATATTCCATTGTATATATGGACCATATCTTCTTTATCCATTCATCTGTTGAAGGGCATCTTGGCTCTTTCCACAGTTTAGTGACTGTGGCCATTTCTACTATGAACATTGGGGTACAGATGGCCCTTGTTTTTATTATGACTGTATCTTTGGGGTAAATACTCAGTAGTGCAATTGGAGGGTCATAGGGTAGCTCTATTTCTAATTTCTTAAGGAATCACCACCCTGTTTTCCAAAGTCGCTGCATCAACTTGCATTCCAACCAACAGTGTAAGATGGTTCCCCTTTCTCCACATCCTCCCCAACAGTAGTTGTTTACTGTGTTGTTACACTGTTGGTGGGGATGCACCCACTCTGGACAACAGTATGGAGTTTCCTCAAAAAGTTAAAAATAGAGCTATTCTCTAATCCAGCAATTGCACTACTTGGTATTTCTCAAGGTATAGAAAAGTACTTATTTGAAGGGATGCATACATCCCTATTTTCATAGTAGCATTATCAACAATGGCTAAATTATGGAGAGATCCCAAGTGTCCATCAGGTCATGAATGGGTAAAGAAGAGGTAGTATACATACAATGATTATTATTCAGCCAACAAAAAGAATGAAGTATCACCATTTGTAAAGATGTGGGTGGAGCTAGAGAATATTATGCTAAGCAAAGAGGTCAGTCAGAGAAAGACAAATACCATATGATTTCACACACATGTTCAATTTAGGAAACAAAACAAATGAACACAGGGGTGGAAAAAGGCAAACTGAGAAACAGACTCTTAACTACAGAGAACAAACTGAGGGTTACTAGAGGGGAGATGGGCAAAGGGATGGGTTAAATAGGTGATGGGGTTTGAGGAGGACCTTTGCTGTGGTGAGTACTGGGTGTCATATGTAAGTTTTGAATTACTAAATTCTACACCTGAAACTAATACTACAGTGTATGTTAACTAACTGGAATTTACATAAAAACTTGGAAGCAAAGCTCGTCTATATGCTGCCTACAAGAGACTCATTGTATACATGAAGACACATGCACATTGAAAGTGAAGTGATAGAAAAGTACTTACTATGGAAATAAAGCAGAAGGAAAGCTGTGGACACAGTATTTTATCAGGCCAAATAGACTTTAAAACAAAGATTGTAAGAAGAGACAAAGAAGGATACTACAAAATGTTAAAACTAATGATCTAACAAGATGATATAACAGTTGTAAATATTTATATACCCAATATGGGAGCACCTGAACACATAAATTAACTATTAATAGACATAAAGAAAGAAATTTACAGTGAAACAATAATATTAGGGAACATTAACACCTTACTTACCTCAGTGGATAGATTATCTTGACAGAATATCAACAAGGAAAGACTGGCTTTGAATTACTCATTTGGTGAGATGCACTTAATAGATATATCCAGAGCATTCCATCCAAAACCTGCAGAATACACATTGTTTTCAAGTGTATATGAAACATTCTCCAACATAAATCACATTTTAGGCCACAAAACAAGTCTCAACAAATTCAAAAAGACTAAAATCATATCAGACATCTTTTGAAACTACAGTGGAATGAACCTGGAAATTAATCACAAGAAAACATCTGGAAAGAATATAAACACATGGAGGCGGAATAACATGCTACTAAACAATGAATGGATCAGCCAAGAAATCAAAAGGAATTAAAAAAATGCATGGGTACAAATGACAATAAGACACAATGGTCCAGGGGCGCCTGGGTGGCTTAGTGGGTTAAAGCCTCTGCCTTTGGCTCGGGTCATGATCCCAGAGTCCTGGGATCGAGCCCCACATTGGGCTCTCTGCTCCGAGGGGAGCCTGCTTCCTCCTCTCTCTCTGCCTGCCTCTCTGCCTGTGATCTCTGTCTGTCAAATAAATAAATAAATCTTAAAAAAAAAGACACAATGGTCCAAAATATTTGGGATGTAGAAAAAGCTGTTCCAAGAAGGGAGATTATAGCAATAGAGGCCTACCTCAAGAAGTAAGAAAAATTTCAAATAAACAACCTAACCTTACACCTAAAAGATCTAGAAAGAGAACAATGTAACAAAGTGCACAGCCAGTATGGGGAAGGAAATAATAAATATTAGAGCAGAAATAAATGAAATAGAAATGAGAAAGGAAGAGGGAGAGAGAACAAGAGAGCAGATCAATGAAATGAGGAGCTGGTTCTTTAAAAAATAAACAAAATTTGTTAAACTTTTTCCCAGACATCAAAAAAAAGAGAGAGAAAGGAATCAAATAAATAAAACAATACATGAAGTAAGAGAAATAATAACTGATATCATAGGAATACAAAGGATTATAAATTCATATTATGAAAAATTATATGCCAACAAATTGGACAATCTAGAAGAAATGAACATATTCCCAGAAACATAACCTTCCAATATTGAAACAGGATGAAATGGAAAATTTGAATAGGCTAATTATTAGCAATGATATTAAACCAGTATTCAAAAAAAAAAAAAAAAAACTCCCAACAAACAAAAGTCCAGGACCAGATGGCTTCACAGGTGATTTCTTTTTCCTTTTTTTTAATATTTTTTTAATTTTATTTTTTCAGTGTTCCAATATTCATTGTATATGCACCACACCCAGTGCACCATGTAATACATACCCTCCTTAATATGCACCACCAGGCTCAACCCAAACCCCCACTCCCCACCCCTCCAAACCGTCAGTTTGTTTCTCAGAGTCCATAGTCTTTCATGGTTCGTCTCCCCCTCCGATTTACCCCAATTCAATTTTTCTTTCCTTCTCCTAATTCTCTTCTATGTTATTCCTTGTATTACACAAGTAAGTGAAACCATAGTATAATTGACTTTCTCTGCTTGACTTGTTTCACAAAACATAATCTCCTCCAGTCCTGTCCATGTTGGTAGAAAAGTTGGGTATTCACCATTTCTACTGGCTGTGTAATATTCCATTGTATATATGGACCACATATTCTTTATTCATTTGTCTGTTGAAGGGCATCTTGGCTCTTTCCACAGTTTGATGATTATGGCCATTGCTGCTATGAACATTGGGGTACAGATGACCCTTCTTTTCACTACATCTGTATCTTTGCAGTAAATACCCAGTAGTACAATTGCAGGGTCATAGTGTAGCTCTATTTTTCATTTTTTGAGGAATCTCCACACTGTTTTCCAAAGTGGCTGCACCAACTTGCATTCACACCAACAGTGTAAGAGGTTTCCCCTTTTCCCACATTCTCTCTGTCCTGTTAATTTTGGCCATTCTAACTAGTGTAAGGTGGTATTTCAATGTGGTTTTGATTTGAATTTCCTGATGGCTAATGATGATGAACATTTTTTCATGTGTCTGTTAGCCTTTTGTATGTCTTCTTTGGAGAAGTGTCTGTTCATGCCTTGTGCCCAGTTTTTGACATGATTATCTGCTTCTTGGATGTCAGCCCTTTGTCTGTGGCGTCACTTGTGAATATCTTCTCCCATTTCGTGGGTTGCCTCTTCCTTTTGTTGACTGTTTCCTTTGCTGTGCATAAATATTTTTATCTTGATGAAGTCCCAAAAGTTCATTTTCACTTTTGTTTCCTTTGCCTTTGGAGACGTGTCGTAAAAGAAGTTGCTGTGGCTGATGTCAAAGAAGTTACTGCTTATGTTCTCCTCTAGGAGTTTGATAGATTCCTGCCTCAAATTGAGGTCTTTCATCCATTTTGACTTTATGTTTGTGTATGGTGTAAAAGAATGGTCAAGTTTCATTCTTCTATACATAACTCCAAATTTCCCAGCACCATTTATTGAAGAGACTGTCTTTTCCCCACTGGGTATTTCTTCCTGCTTTTTATAGGTGAATTCTACCAAACATTTAAAGAAGAGTTAATAACTATTCCTGAAGTATTCCAAAAAATATAAGAAGGGAAGCTTCCAAAGTCATTCCATCAGGCCAGTTTTACCATGGTTCAAAAACCAGATAAAGACACCACCAAAAAAGCAAAACAAAACCCATATCTATAGTCCAATATCTCTGATGAACAAAGATGCAAAAATCCTCATCAAAATCTTATCAAATAATATCTAATAATACATTAAAAAAATCCTTCACCACAATCAAGTGGGATTTATTCCAGGAAAGCAAGCGCAGTTCATTATTTGCAAATCCATTGAAGTGGTATGTTGCATTAACAAAGGAAGGATAAAAACCACATAATCTCAATATATACAGAAGAATCATTTCACAAAGTAAAACATTCATTCGTGGAAAAAGCTCTCAACAAAGTGCATTTAGAGGTAACATACTTCAACATCACAAAGTCCATATATGAAAAACCCACAGCTGAGAGCTTTTCCTTTAAGGTCAAAAACAAAACAAGGATGTTCACTCTCAGCACATTTATTCAACACAGTCAACTAGAATTTTTAAGTGCAGTAATCAGACAAGAACAAGAAGTAAAGGCACCCAAATTGATAAAGAAGATGCAAAACTTTCACTATTTGCTTATGACATAATACTATACATATAGGAAACCCAATAGACTCCACCAAAATAACTAGTAGAGTAAATGAACTCAGTAACGTCACAGAAGGCAAACTTAATGTGCAGAAATTGGTTGCACTTCTATAAACTGATAATGACATAGTAGAAAGAGAAGTTAAGAAAATAATCCCTTGGGGCGCCTGGGTGGCTCAGTGGGTTAAGCCTCTGCCTTCGGCTTGGGTAATGATCTCAGGGTCCTGGGATCGAGCCCCGCATTGGGCTCTCTGCTTGGCAGGGAGCCTACTTCCTCCTCTCTCTCTCTGCCTGCCTCTCTGCCTACTTGTGAACTCTGTCCGTCAAATAAATAAATTTAAAAATCTTTAAAAAAAAGAAAAGAATCCCTTTTATTATTGATCCCAAAATAGTAAAATACTTAAGAATTAATGAAGGTAGTGAAAGACCTGTATACTGTAATCTATAAGTCATTGATAAAAGTAATTAAAGGTAATACAAATAAAAAGATATCCCATGCCCATTGCTTGGGAGAACAAATACTGTGAAATTATCCATACTACCTAACATGATTTATAGATTCAATGCAAACCCTATCAAAATACAAAGAACATTTTCCATAGAACTAGAACCAATAACTATGAAATTTGTGTGGAAGCACAAAAGACCCTAAATAGCCAAAAAAATCTTGAGAAAGCACAAAGCTAGAAGTATCAAGATCCCAGATTTCAAGGTATACTACTAAGCTGTAGTAAACAAAGCAGTATGGTATTGACACAAAAATAGACACACAGATCAATAGAACAGAATAGAGAGTCCAGAAATAAACCTGTGTTTTTATGGTCAGTTATCTATGACAAATAGTAAAAAATATCCAGTAAGAAAAAAGAAAGCCTCTTCAACAAATGGTTTTGGGAAAACTGGAAATCTACATACAAATGAATGAAATTGGACCACTTTCTTATATCATATACAAAAATAAACTCAAAATGGATTAAAACCTAAATGTGAGACCTGAAATAATAAAAATCCTAGAATAAAACATGGTCAATGATTTATTTCAAATTGGCTGCAGAAATATTTTTCTACATAGGTCTCCTCTGGCAAGGGTTACAAAAGCAAAATCAAAGTGTTACAACTACACAGTAAATGAAACCATTGACAAAAGGAAAGGCAATCTACTGAATGGGAGAAGATATTAGCCAATGACATATCTGATACAGGGTTAATATTAAAAATATATGAAGTATATATCACACACACACACACACACACACACACACACACACATAACCTCAATTAAAAAATTGGCAGAGGGCCTGAATAGACATTTTTCCAAAGAATATATACAGACGGCCAACAGACACATGAAATGATGCTCAACATCACTAATCATCAAGGAAATGCAAATATAAACCACAATGAGATATCATTCCATGCCTGTGATAATGGCTAAAATTAAAAAAATACAATACATAACACGTGTTGGTGAGACTGTGGAGAAAAGGGAACCCTCATGCACTTTTAGTGGGAATGCAAAGTGGTGCATGCTCTGTGGAAAACAGTATGCAGACTCCTCAAAAATTTTTAAATTGAATTACCAAATGATCTAGTCATTCCAATATCACATATTTGTCCCCAAGAACAAAACCAGCAATTCAAAAAGTTATATGCTCCCCTATGTTTATTGCAGCATTATTTGCAATAGCCAAAATATGGATGAAATCAAAATTTCTATTGGTAGATGAATGGATAAGGAAGATATGGTATATAGACAACAGAATATTAGTCAAGCACACAAATGAATGGAACCTTGCCATTTGAAACAATATTTATGGACCTAGAGGGTATAATGCTAAGTGAAATAAGTCAGTTGGAAAAATTACAATACTATATAGTTTCATTCGTATATGGAATTCAGAAACAAAATGAAAAATAAAAAGAGACGAGAAAGAACAGAGACTCCTTTTTTAAAATTTTATTTTCTGAGTGTCCCAAGATTCATTGTTTATGCACCACACCCAGTACTCCAGGCAATACGCGCCCTCCTTAATACCCACCACCAGGTTCACCTGTCCCACCACCAATCTCCCCTCCAAAACCCTCAGCTTGTTTCTCAGAGTCTACAATCTCTCATGCTTTGTCTCCCTTTCTAATTTCCCCCAATTCACTTTTCGTTCCTTCTCCTAATATTCTCCAAGTTATTCGTTATGATTCATAGGTAAGTGAAATCATATGAAAATTGACTCTCTCTGCTTGGCTTATTTCACTCAGCATAATCTCCTCCATTCCCGTCCATGTTGATACAAAATTTGGGTAATCGTCCTTTCTGATGGAGGCTTAATATTCCATTGCATATGTGGACCATATCTTCTTTATACATTTCTCTATTGAAGGGCATCTTGGCTCTTTCCACAGTTTGGCAATTGTGGCCATTGCTGCTATTAACATTGGGGTACAGATGGCCCTTCTTTTCACTATATCTGTATCTTTGGGGTAAATACACAGTAGTGAAATTGGAGGGTCATAAGGTAGCTCTATTTTTAATTTCTTAAGGAATCTCCACACTGTTTTCCAAAGTGGCTGCACCAACTTGCATTCCCACCAACAGTTTAAGAGGGTTCCCCGTTATCCACATCCTCTCCAACACTTGTTGTTTACTGTCTTGTTGAATTGGGCCATTCTAACCAGTTTAAGGTGGTATCTCAATGTGGTTTTGATTTGACTCTCTAATGGCTAATTATGATGAACATTTTTTCATGTGTCTGTTAGCCATTTGTATGTCTTCTTTGGAGAAGTGTCTGTTCGTGTATTCCACCCATTTTTTTTTTTGATGTAATTATCTGTTTTGTGTGTGTTGAGTTTGAGGAGTTCTTTTTTTTTAATTTTTTTAAAAATTTATTTATTTGTCAGAGAGAGAGGGAGAGAGAGCGAGTGAGCACAGGCAGACAGAGTGGCAGGCAGAGGCAGAGGGAGAAGCAGGCTCCCTGCCGAGCAAGGAGCCCGATGTGGGACTCGATCCCAGGACACTGGGATCATGACCTGAGTCGAAGACAGCTGCTTAACCAACTGAGCCACCCAGGCATCCCAATTTTTTTTTTTAATTTATTTGTCAGAGAGAGAGGGAGAGGGGAGGAGTTCTTTATAGATCTTGGATATCAGCCCTTTGTCTACAGTGTCATTTGCGAATATCTTCTCCCATTCTGTCCGTTACCTCTTTGTTTTGTTGGCAGTTTCCATTGCTGTGCAGAAGCAATTTTTCTTGATGAGTTACCAAAAGTTCATTTTCATTTTTGTTTCATTTGCCTTTGGAAGCATGTCTTGAAAGATGTTGCTGTGGCTGATGTCGAAAAGGTTATAACCTATGTTCTCCTCTAGGATTTTGATAGATTCCTGCCTTACATTGAGGTCTTTTTTCCATTCTAAGTTTATATTTCTGTATGGTGTAAGAGAATGGTCGAGTTTCATTCTTCTATACATAACTGTCCAATTTTCTCAGCACCATTTATTGAAGAGACTGTCTTTTTACCACAGGATATTTTTTCCTGCTTTGTTGAAGGTTATTTGAATGTAGAGTTGTGGGTCCATATCTGGATTCTCTACTCTGTTCCCCTGGTCTATGTGTCTGTTTTTGTACCAGTACCATGCTGTCTTGGTGATCACAGCTTTGTAGTAAAGCTTGAAATCAGGCAATATGATGCCCCTAGTTTTGTTTTTCTTTTTCAACATTTCCTTAGCAATTCAGGATCTTTTCTGGTTCCAAAATAATTTTAGAATTGTTTGTTCCAGCACTTTGAAAAATGCCAGTGGAATTTTGATTGGGATGACATTGAAAGTAGTATAGACATTTTATAGCAGTATAAACATTTTAACAATGTTTATTTTTCCGATCCATAACCATGGAATGCTCTTCCATCTTTTTGCGTCTTCTTCAATTTCTTTCATGATTGTTCTGTAGTTACTTGAGTACAGATCCTTTACCTCTTTGGTCAGGTTTATTCTCAGGTATCTTATGGTTCTTGGTGCTATAGTAAACGGAATCAATTCTCTAATTTCCCTTTCTATATTTTCATTGTTAGTATATAAGAAAGTGACTGATTTCTGTGCATTGATTTTGTATCCTGCCACACTACTGAATCGCCGTATGAGTTGTAGTAGTTTGGGGGTGGAGTCTTTCGGGTTTTCCAGATAAAGTATCATGTCATCTGCGAAAAGAAAGTGACTTCTTCTTTGCCAATTTGAATACCTTTTATTTCTTTTTGTTGTCTGATGGCTGTTGCTGGGACTTCTAGTACTATGTTGAGCAAGAGTGGCGAGAGTTGGCATCCTTGTCGTGTTCCTGATCTCAAAGGAAAGACTATCAGCTTCTCCCCTTTGAGAATGATATTCGCTGTGGGTTTTTCATAGATATATTTTATGAAGTTGAGGAGTGTTCCCTCTATTCCTATACTTTGAACTTTTAATCAGGAACAGACGTTGCGTTTTGTCAAATGCTTTTTCTGCATCAATTAAGAGGACCATGTGGTTCTTCTCTCTTCTCTTATTGATTTGTTCTATCACATTGATTGATTTGTGAATGTTGAACCACTCTTGCATCCCAGGGATAAATCTCACCTAGTCCTGGTCGATGATCTTTTAAATGTACTGTTGGATCTCATTAGCTAGGATCTTGTTGGGAATCTTGGCATCCATATTCATCAGAGATATTGGTCTGAAATTCTCCTTTTTGATGGGGTCTTTGCTGGGTTTGGGAATCAGGGTAATGCTGGCTTCATAGAAAGAGTCTGGAGGTTTCCCTTCTGTTGATATTTTTTGAAACAGCTTCAGGAGAATAGCTACTATTTCATCTTGGAATGTTTGGTAGAATTCCCAGGGCATCTGTCAGGTCCTGGGCTCTTGTTTTTTGGGAGGTTTTTGATCACTGTGTCAATCTCATTACTAGATATTGGTCTATTCAGGTTGTTAGTTTCTTCCTGTTTCAGTCTTGGAAGTTTATAGGTTTGCAGGAATGCATCCATTTTGTCTGGGTTGCTTAACTTATTGGCATAGAGCCGTTGATTATAATTTCTGAGGATTGTTTCCATTTCCTTGGTGTTAGTCATGATCTCTCCCCTTGCATGCATAATTTTATTAATGTGGGTTCTCTCTCTTTTCTTTTGGATTAGTTTGGTCTGTGGCTTATCCATCTTATTTATTCTTTCAAAGAACCAGCTTCTCATTTCGTTGATGTGTTCTACTGTATCCCTAATTTCTAACTCATTGATCTCTGCTCTAATCTGGATTATTTACCTTCCTGTGCCTGGGTTTGGCTTAATTTGTTGTTGACTTTCCTTTTCTTTAAAGTGTAAAGAGAGCTGGTGTATTCAGGATTTTTCAATTTTTTTTGAGTGAGGCTTAGATGGCATTGTATTTCCCCCTTAGGACCACCTTTGCTGTATCCCATGTTTTGGACCAATGTGTCTTCTTTCACATTCATACCCATGAATGTTTAAGTTCTTCTTTGATTTCTTGGTTGATCCAAAGATTCTTCAGCAGAATGTTCTTTAGCTTCTAAGTGTTTGAATTCCTTCCCAACTGTTTCTTGTGGTTGATTTCCTGTTTCAAAGCATTGTGGTCTGAGAATATGCAGGGTATAATCTCAATCTTATGGAATAGGTTGAACCCTGATTTGTGACCCAGTATTTGGTCTGTTATGGAGAAAGTCCCATGTGCACTCGAGAAAAATGAGTATTCTGTTGTTTCAGATGGAATATCCTGTATATATTTACGCAGTCGATCTAGTCCAATGTGCCTTTAAAAGCTCTTCTTTATTGATTTTCTGCTTGGATGATCTGTCTATTAATGTGAGCGGCATGTTAAGATACTCTACAATTTATATATTCATATCAATATGACTCTTTATTTTGATTAACTGTTGGCTTATGTAGTTGGCTACTCCCATACGGGGGGCAAAAATATTCACAATTCTTTGATCTTCTTGGTGAAGAGACACTTTAACAATGAGGTAGTGTCCTTCTGCATCTCTGTCCACAGACTTAAGCTTAAAATCTAATTTGTCTGTTGTAGAAATCGCTACCCCAGCTTTCTTTTGAGGCATAGTGGCATCAAGGATGCTTCTCCATCCCTTCACATTCCATCTAGATGTATCTTTGGGATCCAAATAGGTCTCTTGTAGACAGCATATGGATGGGTCCTGTCATTTTATCCAGTCTGCAACCCTGGGCCATTTTATGGGAGCATTTAGGCCATTCACATTGAGAGTGATTATTGGAAGATAAGTTTATATTGGCATCCTGTTGCCCGAGAAGTCCTTGTTTCTATGGATTGTCTCTGTACATTTCTGCTCTGTCACTCTTGGATTCTTTCTTCTTTTATAGAATCCCCCTTAATATTTCTTGTAGTGTCAGCTTAGTGGTCACATACACTTTTAAACCTTGCTGTTCTTGGAAGCTCATTATTTTCCTATCCATTCTGAATGTCAACCTTGCTGGATAAAGTATTCTTGGCTGCATGTTCTTGTCATTTAGTGCCCTGAATATGTCTAGACAACCCTTTCTGGCTTGACAGATTTCTGTGGACAGAAATCTGTTATTCTGTTGGCCCTTCCTCTGTATGTAATGAATCTCTTTCCCATAGCTGCCCTTAAGACCTCTTGTCTAAAATTATGATTCGTGAATTTCACAGTTAATTGTCTGGAGGTCTTTTTAGACTTGTTGATCTTGGGGGTGTCCTTTCTGTCTCTAGGACATGAACCCTTGTTCCATTCCCCAGATTGGGGAAATTTTCATTCAGAATTTCTTCAACTATATCTTGTAGTCTTCTCTCTTTATCCAGTCCTCTGCCTCAGAGAGAAGACTCAGACTGTTCCCCTCTGGGTGGTCTAGAAGACAGAGTGGAGTGGTTAAATGCACTCTCTGCAACCTCCTCTGAACAGCGCAACCTCCCTCATGAGGTGTGTACCCCCAGCCACGATCCAGTGTTCACCTGAGGCCCCCACTTGTCTCTGCACCCCTGTGCCACAAAAACCATGAACTATATGGGTCCAGGGATCCTGCTTCTGGTGTCGGCCTTTGCTAGGACTACTGTCTGGAGTCCAGGCCCTTGCCAGGTACACTCAATCCCTATGGTCCTGCAGGTCTTGGAAGGCTCCAGGCCAAGGGACCCTGAGTGGAGATCTCACTGGGTTCTCTCAGGCATGACCTGGGAGCGCTCAGACTCCACAACCAGTCTCAGAAGGCTATGGGCCAAGAGACTGCCAGCTGGTGCACATACCAGGCTCTATCAGGCACAGGAGAGTATGCTCCGACCCCACAGTCATGCAGGTTGCGGAAGGCTGCACTCCTAGAGACTGCCAGCTACCAACCACAACAGGTGCAGGTAGGGTTGCGCCCAGACCAAGGGATGGTGCAAGCAGTGGAAAGCTGGGAGCTAGAGGACCATGGACTGGAGGTCCTGCTGGACTCTCTCTGGCACAGATGGTCGCTGGCGGTGACTGTCCTGGAAATGTGGGCTTAGGCCCTTGCCTAACCCTGACCACCCAATTCCACCAGTTATCCCTTAAGATCTTTTGCTCTTTTTGGGTGCATTTAACCAGACTCCATGTTACTGCTGGTCCCCAATCACAGGACATGTTCATATTGGTGTATTACTTTCCAATGGGTTGCTTCTGATGGCTCCCTCCCCATTCTATTTATCCTCTGATATCAGTCCAAGTGTTCCCACTCTACTTTACCTTTCCACTGATGTCCTCTGACCCTGAAGAGATACAGAAGTGTAAAATCTTACATTTCAGACTGAGTTCATGGGTGGTCAGAGTGTTCTGGTAGATATTTAGCTCACTTTAGGGGACCGGTTGTAACAGGGTCTCCTACTTCTCTGCCATCTTGCCCCTCCCTCAAGAAAACAGATCTTAAATACAGAAAACAAACTGGTGGTTTTTAAGATGGGAGGTCTGCGGGGAGTGGGCAAAATAGATAAACAGCATTAAGAGTACACTTATCAAGACAGTATCTTACTGGCACAGAAACAGATACATAGATCAATGTAACAGAACAGAGAGCCCAGAAATGGATCCTCAACTCTATGGTCAACTAATTTTCAACAAAGCAAGAAAGAATATCTAATGCAAAAAGACAGTCTCTTCAACAAATGGTGTTAGGAAGACTGCACAGCCATATGCAGAAGAATGAAACTGGACCATTTCCTTACACCACACAGGAAAATAGACTCAAAATGGATGAAAGATCTCAATGTGAGACAGGAATCCATCAAAATCCTTGAGAACACAGGCAGCAACCTCTTTGTCCTCAGCCGCAATAACTTCTTCCTAGAAATTTTGCCAAAGGCAAGGGAAGCAAGGCAAAAAATGAACTATTGGAACTTCATCAAGATAAAAAGCTTTTTCAGGAAAAAATATACAGTGGAAAAAAGACAGTCTCTTCGATAAATGGTGCTGGGAAAATTGGACAGCTATATGTAGAAGAATGAAACTCGACCATTCTCTTACGCCGTACACAAAGATAAACTCGAAGTGGATAAAGGACCTCAACATGAGACAGGAATCATTCAGAATCCTAGAGGAAAACATAGGCAGTAACCTCTTTGATATCAGCCACAGCAACTTCTTTCAAGATATGTCTCCAAAGGCAAAGGAAACAAAAGCGAAAATGAACTTTTGGGACTTCATCAAGATCAAAAGCTTCTGCACAGCAAAGGAGACAGTCAACAAAACAAAGAGGCAACCCACGGAATGGGAGAAGATATTTGCAAATG
>PISX010017305.1:0-10154 GCA_004024625.1 Mellivora capensis | reverse complement strand
GGGATCTAAAAAGAACTTCTCAAACTCAACACACACAAAACAGATAATCATGTCAAAAAATGGGCAGAAGATATGAACAGACACTTCTCCAATGAAGTCATTGGAGTCTCCAATTTGTCATCTCCAATGACAAATGGCTATCAGACACATGAAAAAATGTTCATCATCACTAGCCATCAGGGAGATTCAAATTAAAACCACATTGAGATACCACCTCACACCAGTTAGAATGGCAAAAATTAGCAAGACAGGAAACTACGTGTGTTGGAGAGGATGTGGAGAAAGGGGAACCCTCTTCCACTGTTGGTGGGAATGCAAGTTGGTGCAGCCACTCTGGAGAACAGTGTGGAGATTCCTCAAGAAGTTAAATATAGAGCTTCCCTATGACCCTGCAATTGCACTACTGGGTATTTACCCCAAAGATACAGATGTGGTGAAAAGAAGGGCCATCTGTATCCCAAAGTTTATAGCAGCAATGGCCACGGTCGCCAAACTGTGGAAAGAACCAAGATGACCTTCCATGGACGAATGGATCAGGAAGATGTGGTCCATATACACTATGGAGTATGATGCCTCCATCAGAAGGGATGAATAGCCAACTTTTGTAGCAACATGGATGGGACTGGAAGAGATTTTGCTGAGAAATAAGTCAAGCAGAGAGACTCAATTATCATATGGTTTCATTATTTGTGGAGCATAACAAATAACACGGAGGACATGGGGAGGTGGAGAGGAGAAGGGAGTTGAGGGAAATTGGAGGGAGAAGTGAACCATGAGAGACTATGGACTCTGAAAAACAACCTGAGGGTTTTGAAGGGGCGAGGGGTGGGAAGTTGGGGGAGCCAGGTGGTGGGTATTATGGAGGGCATGCATTGCATGGAGCACTGGGTGTGGTGCAGAAAGTATGAATTCTGTTAAGCTGAAAAGAAATGAAAGAAAAAAAAGATAAAAAGCTTTTTTAAAAAGATTTATTTATTTATTTATTTATTTATTTATTTATTTGAAAGACAGAGATCACAGTAGGCAGAGAGGTAGGCAGAGAGAGCGAGGAGGAAGCAGGCTCCCCACTGAGCAGAGAGCCCAATGCGGGGCTCAATCCCAGGACCCTGGGATCATGACCTGAGCTGAAGGCAGAGGCTTTAACCCACTGAGCCACCCACGCTCCCCAAGATAAAAGCTTTGACACAGCAATGGAAACAGTCAACAAAACCAAAAGACAACCAACAGAATGGGAGAAGATATTTGCAATGACATATTGGATAAAGGGCTAGTATCCAAAATCTATAAAGAACTTATCAAACTCAACACCCAAAGAACAAATAATCTGATCAAGAAATGGGCAGAAGACATAAAGAGACATTTCTGCAAAGAAGGTATCCACATGGCCAACAGACATCACTAGGTTTCAGGGACATACAAATCAAAACCACAGTGAGATACCAGCTCACACCAGTCAGAAAGGGTAAAATCAACAAGTGAGTAAATGAAAAGTGTTGGCAAGGATGTGGAGAAAGGGGAATCCTCCCACACTGTTGGTGTGAATGAAAGCTGGTGCAGCCACTCCTGAAAATAGTATGGAGGTCCTTAAAAAGTTGAAAATAGAACTACCCTATAAAAGTTGAAAATAGAACTACCCTACAACCCAACAATTGCACTACTGGAAATTTTCTCCAAAGATACAAATTTAGTGACTTGAAGGGGCACATGTACCCCAATGTTTATAGCAGCAATGTCCACAATATTCAAACTATGGAAATAGTCTAGATGTCTATAACAGATGAATCTATAAAAATGTGGTATATACAATGGAATATTTTGCAGCCATCAAAAAAATCTGAAAGCTTGCTATTTGCAATGATGTGGAAGGAACTAGAGGTTATTATACTAAGGGAAATAAGTCAAACAGAGAAAGACAATTATCCTATGATCTCACTGATAAGAGGAATTTGAGAAACAAGACAGATGATCATAGGCGAAGGGAGGGAAAAATGCAACAAGATGAAACCAGAAACCAGAAACCAGAGAAACCAGAAAGACAAAACCAGAGAGACAAATCATAAGAGACACTTAATCTCAGGAAACAAACTGAGAGTTGCTGGAGGTGAGTGGGGTAGGAGGGATGGGGTTGCTGGGGATGGACATTGTGGAGGGTATATGCTATAGTGAGTGCTGTGAATTGTCTAAGACTTATGAATCACAGAACTGTACCCCTGAAAGAAACAAAAAATTTATATATTTGTAAAAAACAATTTAAAAAGTACACTTTTCTTGATGAGCACTGAGAAATGTATAGAATGGTTAAATTATATTGTATACCTGAAACTAACATAACACTTTTAATTATGCTTGAAAAAATAATTATTGATAGGTAATGACTTAGTATTACCATTTTGTTCATTGTTTTCTGGCATTTTGTTAATCCATTGTTCCTTGGTTTTTGCTTTTTTTTTTTCCATTTGAAGACTTTTCGTGTATGTTTTAATTTCTTCACTATGTTCTTTTTTGTGTTTTACCATAGATCATTTTATCTTGCAGTTACGATAAGGCTTACATAAAATATATTAAAATTATGCCACCCTATTTTAAATTGACAACAATTTAATTTTGATAGATCTCCTAGACTTTACACTTTTATTTGTTTACATATTTTAGGTCATTGATTTAATAGTTTACATATATAATATAAATTTACATTATAATATAAATATTGTGCACCCAATAACACATTATTGTAGTTATGACTATTTTTACTGTTTTTAACTTTCAAACTAGAATTACAAGTGAATTATATACCATAGCAACCATATTACAAAACCTAACATTGACTATATATTTACCATCTTTTTCTTTCTTTTTTAAAGATTTTATTTATTTGACAGAAAGAGAGAGACAGTGTGAGAGGGAACACAAGCAGGGGGAGTGGGAGAGGGAGAAGCAGGCTCCCTGCTGAGCAGGCAGCCCCATGCAAGGCTCAATCCCAGGACCCCGGGATTATGACCTGAGCTGAAGGCAGATGATTAATAACTGGGCCACCCAGGTGCCCCTACCATCTTTTTCAATACCCTCTTATGTTTTTGTTATGATTGTTAATAAGCATTCTTTTTTTTAAGAGTTTATCTTTTTGACAGAAAGAGAGATCACAAGTAGGCAGAGAGGCAGGGAGAGAGAGGGGGGATGCAGGCTCCCTGCTGAGCAGAGAACCTGATTCCAGGGCCCTGAGACCATGACCTGAGCCAAAGGCAGAGGCTTTGAGCCAGCCAGACACCCCAATAAGCATTCTTTTAATTCCACTCAATAAACTACCTTTAGCATTTCTTTTAGTGCAGGTCCAGTGGGAATGAACTTCCTCAGTTCATGTTTGTTTAGGAAAATTTTTATCTCTTTTTCATTCCTGAAGGACAAATATTCTGAGGACAGTATTTTTGGTTGACTGTCCCCATGCTGATATTCTGAATATATTATCCATTCTCTCCTGTCCCAAAACATTTCTGTTGAGAAATCTGCCTACAGTCTTATAGAAGTGCCCTCATATGTAACTTTTCTCTTTTTACTTGCTTCTTTCAAAACTGTTCTTTTTCACTTTTGACAATGTAATTACAATGTTTCTCAGTGTACCCCTATTCAGGTTCAACATATTTGGGATCTTTTGGACATCAAGAATCTGGATGTCTATTTTTCTTCCCAGGTTTTTAGCAGTATGCAGCCACTATTTTTTTAAACATTCTTTGTCTCTTTATCTCTTTCTGGAATTTCCATAGTGCAGATATTGTTTTTTTTTTTTGATGACACCTTATAAATCCTGTAGACTTTCTTCACTCTTTCTGTCTCTTTGCTCCCCTAACTGAATAATTCCAAATGTTGTCCTATTACGTTGGTGATTCTTTCTTCTCCATGTTTGAGTCTTCTTTGAAGCTCTTTGTTGAATTTTTCGGTTTTGTCATTGTATTTCAGTTCTAGGATTTCTGTTTTAATGTATATTTCTTGTTGAACTTGTTTCATTCATGGTTTCCTAATGTTGTTTAGCTGTGTCTCTCTATTGTTGTAGTCCACTAAACTTTAAGAATGTATTCAGAATTCTTTGTGTGACAGCTTATTAATCTCCATTTATTATGCTAGTTATTACAACTTCATTAGTTTCCTTTGGTGCTGTTATGTTTTTCTGTCATGTTTCCTGGTCAGACTCTTCCACTGTCTTTTTACTGCAGATGAGAAAAAACTGCTGATTGAGTACTAAATGTGTGCTTCAAGTAAGAACTCGTTTGCCAAGATATGTACTGGTTGTTGCAAATCCTTCTTCCCTTCTCCATCACAACCAGAATTCTAGTGGTTAAGCCCCACATATTCCTCCATGATCCTTGTGAGTCAAGACCAGAGTGGGGACTCCCAATAAGTGACCCACAATCCTAGGGGAGCTAACTACCTACTCCTGGGGCTCTCTTTTCCCACTGAAGAAACTCTAGGCTCCAGGGAGATTTCTTAGTGTGGTGCTGTGTCAGTTTGGGGGAGAGGCAGTACAGTTAACATGTAGCCACTTCTCTTAATCTGTGGACTCTCTTGGTCTCTGTGGTGGAGAGAATGTTTCAGCTTCACTCCATGTTCTATGATTTTTTAGTGGTGTCTTTTTCATAAGTAGTTGTTAGCTGTTCTTGTGAAGGGAGTGAACTTGGGAACAATCTATGCCAACATCTTTATGATACCACTCTTTTGTTACATAGTTAGAAGCCTCATAGAGAGGTGCCTTTAGTCTGAAATTCTGCAGTTTTTTTTTTCATGTGGTAGGCCACACAATTAGGCAATTGTCAATATGCCATAGTCACTAAAAATATGATGAACTTCATTTAGGTAAGTATTACCCAAACCTATGAAAAAGCCTTGAGGAGAGTGACCACCATCTGCTTTTAATTCTGGTAAGCTGGAAGTGAGATTAAATATGCAGCAGCATAGTTAACACTATCAGGTTTCAGCTTATTCAAACCATCAATGAACCAGGCCCACATATTTAGTTGAATCTCTAAATGAGTCAAGGCCTCATATAGCCAGTTTACTTTAGGTGGCAGAGGGATTAATAGGGTTTCTCTGAAAAGCGTAATACCCATCTTTTTCATGCAAAGTCTATATGCCACTAGGGTAAAGATGGGTAACTTTTTTTTAAGGATTTATTTATTTGAGAGGGAGAGAGAAAACAATCACAAGCGGAAGTAGGAGCAAAGGGAGAGGGAGACACATACTCCCCACTGATTAGGGAGCCTGATGTGGGGCTTGACCCCAAGACCCTGAGATCATGAACTGAGCCAAAAGCAGACACTTAACTGACTGAACCACCCAGGCGCCCCCAGGTAACTTTTTAAATATATAATTTACCTTTGAGAAACAAGGCTTATGCTTATTGAAATTTTCTCACCATTACAGGTGTTAAGTTGGAACTGGCCAACAAAAAAGGAAACATCAGGCTAGAGTGACACAAGGTCACTATGGTTTTGGTGTTCAGTTTGGAAAAGACCCCAGTAGCAAACTAATAGTTGCTTTTCAAAAGGGATGTATCTAACAGTCATGTCAATGAGAAGTTGAGTCCAAAACCCCAAGGTACACCCCAAGGCATAGACTGCTTCCCTTTGTCAGAGACTCCAATTATAAAATCATTTGTTACAGAGGGATGCCTGGGTGGCTCAGTCAGTTAAGCCCCTGCCTTTGGCTCGGTTCATGACCCCAGGGTCCTGGGATCAAGTCCTGCTTTGGGCTCCTTGCTCAGCAGGGAGCCTGCTTCTCTCTCTGCCTCTGCCTTCCACTCTGCCTTCTTGTTCTCTCTCTCTCTCTCTGACACATAAATGAATAAATAAAATCTTTTTAAAAATATCATTAGTTACAGAGACTTAAAGCTCAAAGTGGCCATTATGAATGTAGAGTCCTAAAGATAAAAAGACTGACACAACTCACTGGACACTTTCCATAGCAGAATGCTGTTTTGGGCCCTATTCAAAAGATGCTAATTTGTGGATTCACTGATATAAAGGACCAAGCAGAATTTCAAGCAATCCAAATCCAATATCCAAAGGATCCAATTTGGTGCCAGGCCTCCTTTTCAGTGGTGAGGGGCTGAAAAGACAACACTTTTTCTTTAGCTGCCTGAGGATTCAGTATTGTGAATCTGCCTATACAGTCCCAAGCAACATAACTTGGCAAGCAGACTCTTGGATTTTGTTGGAGGTTTTCAGAAAATTTTCTTGGGAGGTGTGTGATAATGCCACAACCAACAGTTCTGAAACTGAACCTTCTGATTACTGATAACCAGTATATCAGTATATAACCAGTATATAAAGGTTTTGGAAATCAAGAGTGTGTAAACAGTAGCACTAAATTCTGATTTATCCAATTTTCACAAATGACAATGAAGTTTAGGTAACCTTGAAGAAGTACAAAACATACCTCAGAGGCCTTGTTATATACTTGCAAACAGATATCGATCGTCAGGTGCCAGTAGTATTGGAAAGAAGATGCTGTCAATGTTTAAAATGGTGTACCATGTGTCATTAAGTGTGTATAATGGATTCAGTTAGAGTCATATTGTCTGCAACTGCTGAAATTATACAGGGAACCAAATGAATTAATTTAACAGTAATCCACTATAAAACTCCAGCTCTTCTTAAGAACTTTATATTGGACAAACATGGCTGTTCTATAGTGATCTTGCATCTCTGTTTTCTCTCAGTATCTAATCAGGGTTGTGATTTTCTTATTTCCTCCTGGGTTTCAATACACCTTGTGTTAAACTACCCAGGATGAGACAGAAAGGTTGGTGAGGAAGATATTTAGGTTTCCCTCTAACATTTCTCTACATGTGATTGAATTTCATCTAGCATTTATGGGACAGGGAAATAAACATGTTTTTATTATGCATTCATATGTTAAGGTTACACCAAGATTGTACAAAATTGACCCCAAAGGTTTCATTCACAATGTCATATATGAGTTCTCTTTACTCTAAATATGACCAAAACCCATAACTTGATTCTGGATGCTGTTTCATTCAATGGGTCCTATAGAATAAGTGACCTAGGTATCCATATTTAACAGAGCTATAAAAGTTTCATTCTCTTCTCTCATCAAAATTCCCCAGCCTATTCAGCCATCTGAATCCATATGGCATTTGATTTCCACTGGGGACAGAGAGATCTCAGTCTCATCTCTATTTTTCCCATATAGAAGCTGTGGCTGAGTTAAAGCAGAGGGAAAGATCAGATGGCATGGAGGGAGAGTGTGGCTCTGTAACCATTGAAAAGACTTTGTATTTACTTATAATTTTGTGTGGCATGGTGGCTGCCTGTGTCTCAGGGACTCAAACTCCCCATGTTTTCAAAGGACTCAATGTTCTATGTTAGGTGGCAACACCTTAATTGGCAACATCTCTATTTTAGCCTTAGACAACATCTTGACTCAGCAACCACAGTCACATTAACTTTCAGCAAAATTGTGGTGTTATGCCTTCAGGCTGACTTGGCTCACATAGCAGTAAACCTATCTGAGAAAGTCACCATAACCTAGGATCTCTGCTGCCTCGTTAGGAAAATATTGTCTCTATATTTTCTCACATATTTGCACCATAAAAGCTGGGGAATTTTCTAGGGGAAGTGGGATTGATCAACATGAATTTATATACATTTCTTTAGTTCCATTTCTCATTATTATTGGCTGATGTCATTAGTAAAATCTTGGGTAGTAAGAGCCTGAGTACTATGCAAAGATTCATTTATGGTATACAAAAGAATCTTAGAAACTCTCCCCAAGTGGGTCAAAACACCCTTTTGCACACAGTAATCACTTCAAAAGCCAACCAACAAAACAAAAAGTAACTGAGATATTTGCTGTTATGTCCAAACTAATCTAAGGTTTGTATGGTCACGTGAAGGATGGGCTGAGTCATAAGATAGTCCACCTATTTATATCCTTCAGTTTTAAGCGTTATTTGTCCAGCCCTCTCGTCTCCATAGCCATCTAGTAAAAGTTCTAAGGATTCTCCAGTTTCTGCTTATGATTCTTGCAATGTCCTTCCTTTAACCCTCAGTGTCATTGTGTGTAGACTCTTTTACCTAAAAAACAAAAAACTTCTGCTTACCCAGGATCAATCTCAGTGCTATTTGATACAATAGAGTGGGCCTGAAGCTAATGAACAGATTGAGGAACAAGTTGCCTCACCAGGAGTTCAATTACCAAGAAACAATGTGTAGTTCCAGCCTCTGTCTTTGATTCTACTTCCTGGTACTCATCCTGGAACCAATTCCTCAAACTGCCCTCATTAAACTTTTATTTTTTACATCAAGAATGACAACTGGAGGGCACCTGGGTGGCTCAGTTGGTTGAGCGACTGCCTTCGGCTCAGGTCATGATCCCGGACTTCCAGGATCGAATCCCACATCGGGCTCCCAGCTCCTTGGGGAGTCTGCTTCTCCCTCTGACCTTCTCCTCTCTCATGCTCTCTCTCACTCATTCTCCCTCAAATAAATAAATAAAATCTTTAAAAAAAAAGAATGACAACTGGAAAATGAGAAATTTAACTCTAAACTCCTGAGACCCATATACCACAGGGTGATGTGAAATGGGCACTTGACATATCTGTACACAGTAGACTGCATTACAGGAAAAGAAACCAGTTTAATTAACTTAATATTTTATAATGAGTAGTAAACATGCCCTTTAAGATTTTTTCCTCTGGAAGGAGACATTAATATTTATTAGATTTCAGGTAAACATCCTTGCCCATTGCTACACAGAGAAATACTATCTCATCTTACAAATATGTTTGTTATTCACACCTCCTTCAAAGGAATGTGACAAACAAACAAAAAACACTGAGTGCCTTGATTGCAAAATTTACAGAAACATGAGAGATCCATACAGAATTGTCTTCAAACAAAGTAAAAGACAAAAATTGCTCTAAACATGCTATCTTCAAAAACACTAGATAATGGCAAATTTATCTCCAACTGAACTCCCACCAACAGGATATAGGGTCTCCCACTTCTTTATCGGGTTGACAATGCATATTGTCAAAATTCATACAAATTGCTGATCTAATACATATGAAATTGCATGTCACTTAAATTTCCATCTCTCTAATTACTGGTGAGACACATGAAACCAAGAAATAATTATTAAACACCTACTACATGCTAGATACTATTTTAAATATTTGAGATACAGGAGTGGAAAAAAAGGAAGGAAAACCACACAGTACAGAGCTTATATTCTGAGAAGGGGTAAAAAAAAAAAAAAGTACTAACTAAGTAAATTATACAGAATTTTTAGCTAGGACATATGTTATTGAAAAGAAAAATATAATGGGAAGCACTTTAAGCCAATGATTGTTTATTGACTATAGAATCTCCTATTTTGTGAAATGTCTGTTAATATATTTACCAAGATCTCTATAGGATGTTGGTTTTATTCTAATTTAATATATACTTTATTTATTCACTTTAACTATCAAAGTTTACCCTAATCTTATTTTATCCCACTTTGTAGAGAATGATTCCAGAAATTAGAAAAATTCAAGTCTATAAAATCAAATTTAACAAATATTTCATTTTTTGTGGATTTTCTATCTTAAGGAAACTTTTTTCCCATTTCCCATATATATTCCCATATATTTTCTTACAAATGATATTTTCCAACTTTAAGTCTTAACTATTTTCCATTTCAAATTTAAGTAGAATATGTAATAAAGGGATTAAAATTTACTTATTGGAAAACAGAAAACACATTAATCCTAAAATATTTGTCAAATAAAATCTTTTCATCATTAACCTTCATAGGTTATCATTCTTACATTTCAAATTTTCTATGTGAAAATCTATTTTCTTGTCTCTACTCTGTTTCCCTGATGTACATGACCTACCTTTGTTCTTCTTTGAAGTCCACACAGACAACTCTCCAGAGTTGCAAGAGTGCGCCTGTTAAAATATGAGGGAAATCATGTCGTGCCTATGCTGAAAATACTCAAATGGCTCCCCATCACCCTCAGCATAACAAACAAATTCCATTCTAGGACTTCTAAGGCTCTAAGCTATCAGCTTCTGCCAGATCCCCATCACCTCTCTGAACTCACTTCCTGATATTCTCTACCTCGCTCACTTGGCTCCAGCCATGCTGGTATCATCAGT